>QXEO01001107.1:1153305-1321535 GCA_007115705.1 Dactylis glomerata | reverse complement strand
TGCAAAGTACACCAAAGAAGACTTCATTGCCAACAAGCATGGTAATGAGAGAGAACCTTGGGTGCAGAAACCAATGCCTTTTCCTGGTAAGAAACACAAATCCAAGGAAGAAGAACACTACAAACAGTTTTGTGAATGGATGGGACCTTTATTTTTGCAAATTCCTTTGACTGAAGCTATTAAATGCCTCCTTATTCAAAGTATATGAAAGATATTGTTACTAACAAAAGGAAGATTCCTAATGAGGAAATTTCCACTTTACTTGCTAATTATTCTTTTGATGGTAAAGTTCGGAGAAGCTTGGAGATCCAGGTATACCAACTATTCCTTGCTCCATTAAAAATAACTATGTTAGAACTGCTTTATGTGATTTGGGAGCTGGAGTTAGTGTCATGCCTTTTTCTCTTTATAAGAGACTTGATCTAGAAAAATTGGTATCAACTGATATATCTTTGCAAATGGCTGATAAGTCTACTACTATTCCTATTGGTATATGTGAAAATGTTCCTGTTCAAGTGCTAACAGTTGTTTAATATTAACTGACTTTGTTGTGTTAGAAATGCCTGAAGATGATAATATGTCTATTATTCTTGGGAGACCTTTTCTAAACACTGCAGGTGCGGTTATTAATTGCAATCAAGGAAAAGTAACTTTTAATGTCAATGACAAAGAGTACACGGTCTATTTTCCCAAGAAGATTGATAGAAAGAATGCTCTAAATTCAATCAAGAATGTTGAGACCATCAGAGTTGGTCAAATTATTTGTTCAGAGCGAAAGCCCAAGGAAGAATATAAAATTGTCATGATTGGGACTATGCCTATCAAGGTCGAGGTAACATAATCATATAGTGAAATGCAAAGTTTTGCTTCATAGAAAAGTGGTTTGGTAACAAGACCTTCAACCTTGTTAACAAAGCAGTTTTCAAATGAACAAAACTATGTTTTCACCGCATTTACTTTTGTTTCTACCTTGTTCATTTTGTTTCACTGTTTAGTTTCATATTAGAATATCTTAGAGCTACTGTAAGTTGGTTGGATTTGCTTTCTATCGTTTCACCGTCATTTTCCCGTTTTATTCTCTTGTCAATTTCTGAAAAATCCTCGAAAATAAAGTTTCTCGAAAAATTCAGAAAAATCTTTTAAATTTTTATGTCAAAAATGGGGCAGAGAGGCACCTGGGGACCTCAGGGGGCCACCACCCACCTCACCACCAGGGGGCGCGGCCCAAGCCTGGCCGCGCCCACCTATGGTGAGGGGGCCCCCTGGCCTCACTTATCTCTTCATCCCCACTTCTTTCTCTCTCCCGAAAAATCTCAACACCCCAGCTCAAACCCGTGTTCTTGCTGCTCTCCATCTCGATTTTTGATCTCCTTGCTCAGCCCATCTTGTTGCTGAAATTTGGAGCATTGTTCTCTGGTATGTGACTCCTCGATTGTCCAAGTAGAATTTTGTTTAGTGGAGTTTCTTGAGTATTTTAGCTCTATAGGTGATAGGTGAAATGAGTTTGCATGCTTGTTCTATTGCTTAGAAATATTTTGATGCATGTTAGCCCTCTAGTAACTCCCTATAGTAGTTTCCTACATTTGTTTGTCTCAAAATCATTTTTTATGAGGTTTGTTAAAAATTTCAGAAAAGGGAAATGGACAACTACACCTATGGAGAAGTCTTTGAAAGAGAAGCACCAAGGTCATCAAGGCCTTCAAGATCTACTGCTCAATATAGGATATCCTACAATGAAGATCTTATGTCACCAAACATCGAGGGGGACGATGGAGATGCGCATCCATCCACCTTCCCTTGTGCTAACTTTTGAGTGATGCAGGGATTCTTGAGGATTTCTTACTCCTTATTGACAGGGTTGTATGACTACATACATGACGGATGAGAGTAATCAATATGCTTTGCTCACAAAGATTTTCGTTGAAAGCTTTAAATTCACTAACTCTCATTTCAAGCCTTCCATTGCATTTAAGATCTATGATAAGTCTATCACCATGTCTTTGGAGAAGTTTGTGATATTTTAGGTATTCCCATGTTGGGACAGCAAAGAAGATGCTACACACAGCCCGCTGATTTGTTGGAGCTCTACCGAGGGGTAACTAATGATGATGACCGCACCACGTAGCGTGGCAAGATAAGAAACATTCAACTCCCAGCTATTAGATATTTTACTTACTATCTTGCCACTAGTATTCTTGGTAGGGGGAATACTAGCAATATCTCTAACTATCATTTAGCTTTTCTAGCTACCGCTCTTTGATGTTAGCAAAACGTATAACCTCGGTGCTCTTATTGTTTGTCGCCTAGCCGCTAGGGGACCTATTTATGGAGGCATTATTGCTGCGCGCATTGTTGCTGCTCTAGGACTTTCTATTGCTCCTCTTGATATATTGTTGGCTCCATAGAGGCTCGATCCTTGCTGCCATGAAGCTCCATCACTTTGTTAATGCTAACTCATATGCAGGGAAATTAGTTTATAGAATGTTATTCACTGATGGAGAGGAAAGGGAAGTGCCTTTGCCACAACCTAGTTTGTTCAGTATTCACAGTAGGCCATGGTCGCGCTCGAAGGAGGAGTTGGACGAGCAGCTTGGTTGCTCGGCTTCCATGTACAGCATGGCGCTGTGGATCAGGAGGAAGAGGAGGCACCGGCCTATCACTACACCACATACCACCCCGGGGCACCTCGAGCACATATCAGGACGAAGGTGCTTCTTCGTCATATTTTGGGGACGCCACTTCATGGCGGAGATGGGATTGATCTCCACTTAGGCCAAAAGCCTAAGCTTGGGGGAGGTACGCCGACGATTCACTCATCTACATATCATATTTTTTCGGTACTTTGTATATCCGTGTTTCGCTTTCTTTGTTATTCTTGTTCCTATTTCTACTTTCCAAAACACAAAAAGACCAAACATATTTCCGTTGTTTCTCTTCGTTTGCCTTTTTAGTTTCTAGCTTTGGTTTGCCTTACTTGTTATTTTTCGGTTTGATATTTGAAAAATCCAAAAATATTTTGCTTTGTTTGCTATTTTCTTCTGTTCTTGTTTCAAAATCGAAAACCCAAAAATTTTGTTGTTCTTCTTCGGTTTTGTAAAGTTTGTTGCAGAGTTCAGTCTTCCGTGACTCCATTGGAGCTTGGTTTTCACTTCATATTATTCAAGCCACACAAGTGAAAGGCATAATGATGACATATGACAATCCGAGATGTGGTAAGAGGCTAGT
Organism: Dactylis glomerata; assembly: GCA_007115705.1. NCBI lineage: Eukaryota > Viridiplantae > Streptophyta > Magnoliopsida > Poales > Poaceae > Dactylis > Dactylis glomerata. The sequence continues at coordinate 1,318,310 of QXEO01001107.1, read as the reverse complement.
ATGAACTCTATCTGTTTTCATTTTTGTACATATACTCATCTATGTCGACATGCTTAGTCAGTTCATGTAAGGTATATGTTATTAATGGATGCTTTGTAGTTCTCTCTCTCATATGATTAGTTCCAATTTACTAATAGTTTGTAGCATGTCATGTAAACGCTTGCTTGCATTGTTTTATTCATAATATGGTATGTTATTGTGGTATCCTCCTCTGAAAGTTTCAATTGAATCGACTTGGCACATGCTCAAGCATGCACACGACTGAACAAAAGTCAATTAAGCCTCTATGATTTACTTTGCCTCAGAGTTCTTGTATCATTTTTATGCCTATATTAATTTTGTTTTGTCGCAAGCATGATTATGACGGCTATTGCTCTCTCGATTGTCGCTTCCCAGTCTTTTGCTAGCCTTCACTTGTACTGAGAGGGAATACTTCTCGTGCATCCAACTCCTAAAAACCAAGTAATCCCAAAAGAGTCCACTATAAATTCCTATGCATGGTATTTGCAAGCCATTCCAAGTAAATTTTCATGTGCTACCTTTCAAAACTTTCAACTACTTCTCATTCTGTGCCACTATTTTTAGCTCATGGGGATGTAGTGGTCAGAATTGCTATCTTCCATATTAAATTGAGTACCCCTCGACAAGGAAGCTTCATCTGCTCGTCATTAATTTTGCAAGGGAGCTGGTCAGACCATTGTAATCTAATAAAAAAGAAAGAAAAAAGGCACTCCTCCATGGTATGTGAAAGTTGGTGGGCACCCGATGGAATCGGTTAGCCATGGTTTGAGAAAGGAAAAAAGGTGGGGAGGAGTGCCAAAGCTTTATAAAAGAGCACCAATGTGCCAAATTTTCAAAGAACTCGAAACCGCTCTCACTTGTTTAGTATGGAAGATAGCAAGTCCCCATTGCTAGTCATTGACATGAAACAACCACCTCACAAAATAAATTTTTATCTCTGTTTTACAAATGAAAAGCTCTAGCACATGTTAAATCACTGCTTCCCTCTGCGAAGGGCCTTTCTTTTACTTTTATGTTGAGTCTTCATCTTCTAACTTTAAGCACCTTCTTGAGAGCATAGCTGTTATTCTTAGTGTAATGTGCTTGTCCCAAAACACGGTTTATTGTGGTATAACTTTGATGCTTGTATCTTTGATATTTTTACTTCTAGTCTTCCCTTGAACTTCAGAGGTGCCTCAGCATTTATGTTTTGCTCCACAAATAAAGGCAAGCGGGATACCACTCTTCCATATCATTTATGAACATTACAATCTTGTAGCTTCTTATGTCCATGTTACTTATTATTAGTGTATTGGCACTCTTTCATAGCTTGCTTGACTATGAGGTAACATTAGTTGCATATTTCTTATTATGAATTGCCTGAGTACTTGATCATATAGTGAATATATATACATCTTATAAAGAAAATGTGTTCGTGAAAGTTTCTTTTATCGCTCTCAGTTGTTAACTGAATTGCTTGAGGACAAGCAAATAGCTAAGCTTGGGGGGAGTTGATACGTGCAAAACGTATCTACTTTCCCGAACACTTTTGCTATTGTTTCTCCTCTAATTTATGTGTTTTGAATACAATTAACATGAACTAACGCTGTTTTCAGCAGAATTGCCCTGGTGTCTTGTCTTTGTGCAGAAATCTGACTTTTAGGAAAAAATCCCGGAAAATATTGCAAAAATCCTATTTTACCAGAAGACCCATGGAGCCAGAAGAGGAGACAAAGAGAGGCAGGGAGCTGGGCTCACCACCAGGGGGCGCGGCCCAACCCTGGCCACGCCCACCTGTGGTGAGGCCAGCTCGGTCGTCGCCTCGACCCCTCCTTCCACCTACATATACCCTCTGACCTGAAAGGAGCGGGGATTTGGCGTTTTTCCCAGAGAGACTTCCGCTGTGCCGCCGCCATTAGAAACCGCGATTCGGAACCAGAAACTCCGTTCTGGCACCCTACCGGGACGGGGATTTGGAGGAGAACTTCATCACCATCATCACCGACGTCTCTCCATCAACCATCCATGACTCCCCCATCCATGTGTGAGTAATTCCCGCTGTAGGCGAAGGGGATGGTAGGGATTAGATGAGATCATTCATGTAATTTGCTATGAGATTGTTAGGGCAAAGTGCCTAGTATCTTTTATTAGTGCTTATGCCATTGTTGCAACTTGTTGTGCTTAATGCTTATCACTTTGGGCCCGAGTGCCATGATCTCAGATCTGAACTTGTTATTGTTTTATGATGATACTTGTTGTTTATGATCTTACCTGCAAGTTGTTTACACATATCATTGTCCAGAACCCGAGGCCCCAAAGTGACAGAAATTGGGATAACCGGAGGGGATGGCTATGATGTGAGGATCACATGTGTTCACCGAGTGTTAATGCTTTGCTCCGGTACTTTATTAAAAGGAGTACCTTAATTACCAGTAGTTTCCCTTGAAGCCCTGCTGCAACAGGCTGGTAGGACAGAAGATGTCGTGCAAGTTTCTCATTGCGAGCACGTACGACTATATATGGAACACATGCCTATGATTGTTTAGTACTAGGATGCTTTATTATTATTTATCTGCAATTGCCCATGTCTCACTAATTTCATGAATTATCTTATCCATGCAACGCCCGTACATCTATCCCTATGCCTACAGTCTTTAATCCTACTGTTTACTATTGCTACTATTACTATTTTTATTTTACTATTGCTGTTACTGTTTTGCTATTATCACCACTATAAAACTGTTGCTACAGATAAACCACTATGAGCAAGTCTGTTTCCAGGTGCAGCTGAATTGACAACTCATCTGTTAAGGCTTATAAATATTCTTTGGCTCCCCTTGTGTCGAATCAATAAATTTGGGTTTTACTTCCCTCGGAGACTGTTGCAATCCCCTATACTTGTGGGTCATCAATATCCCCGAGCTATACCAGAAAAAGAAGTTGATTTGGGGCTTGCGGGGAGCATTGGTGAGGTGCTACAGGTTGATATGAATGGCTTTGGACCGAAAGGGGGTGATTTTGTTTGAGCTCGGGTATGGCTCGATGTGAGGAAGTTCCTAACGAGGTTCATATCTTTCAAGCCTGAAGATGCGGCGCCGGTGATTATGCGTGTGAAGTATGAGAAGATACCACAGATCTGTGGTGTGTGCAGACATCTTGGTTACGAGCAGGAAGAATGTGGTACTAGGGAGCATGCGGCAGGAGCTTGTAGTTTTGGTAAATGGCAGTTGGCTGACACGCCTTGCAACAAAGGCGCAGCTGTTTGGGCAAGCTAGCTGGGCTACCGGACATGAGGGCTGAGGGAAGATGTCCCGTGTCGTGGTGGTGGTGGCCGAGCGGGGAGGGCTGGAAGAGGTCATGGAGGCCGTGGCGGTGGGATGGAACTGGTGGTAGAAAACCGCAAGAGGACATCGACAGATGCGAGTTTAACTGAAGTAAGCCCTGTTAAGGACTCGGGAAAACTTGCACCTGGCCAGGATAACGTTCTGATGCTGCAATGGCAGGAAGGGGGAGTTACTGATGATTCAATTCAGAGTGGTGCTAAATAGAAGTTGGTCTTTGATGGGAAGGGATGAGAAAAATTACCCTCCTCGATCGAGCACCCCTCCTCCACCCCATCTGCTAGAGAGCAAAAAAGACCGAAGAAGCAAGCTAATCCGAGGAAGGAGAAGACTAAAGAAGCGGCCTCCGGATCGGAGGGCCACGGGGTGCAATGAGTGTCCTAAGTACAAATTGTCACGGTATTGGTGGTGTTGCGACAGTTAGGGAGATCCACGTCTTAGTGAAGCGGTATGCTCCGTCGATCTTATGCGTGGTTGAAACATATATGCATAAGATTAGTGTGGAAAATCTTTCTCGTTCTTTAGGTTTTGATAAAAGTTTTGCTATTAGTAGTTCAGGTCGAAGTGGTGGTCTCGGCCTGTTTTGGAATAATGAAATAAAAATCAAAATGTTACCCTATTCACAGTACCATCTTGATGTGATTGTGTCTGAACAGGGGCAAGATAAGTGGCACTTGACTGTGGTCTATGGTGAAGCGCAGGTGAGCGAATGTCATGAGACGTGGGATATGCTCAAGTTTATACGGTCATCTAACGACCAACTGTGGCTTTGTATCGATGACTTCAATGAGGTGCTACACCGGGAGGAGCATGTGGGAGTTAATGAACGGAGTTACAGCCAGATGACTGGTTTTCAAGATATGATTGATGTGTGGGGTTTGTGTGACCTAGGCTAAGAGTACCTTAGACTTTCGAGAAGAAGGTGGCGGGTGGCTCCTTTTGTCGCACAAGGCTAGATCGTGCACTAGCTTCGCCGGCGTGGTGTGCAAGATTTCCAGGCGCAAAGCTACAACAGTTGGCATCGATTGCAACATCAGATCACCTTCCCATTCTGCTCCATCGAGAGCCAGTTAGGGCAAGAGGAGCGGCTAAATGCCCTTTCCGCTATGAGGTAGCATGGGAGGGTGCGGAAGATTTTGCAAATAAGTTAAAGGAGATGTGGATGCATGGAGGCAAAAGGGATACGCTGGAGGACCTACAACATGATATATCGAACCTCTTTGATGAGATGGCGCATTGGGGCTGACATTCGGTGGGGTCGGTCTAGGCGGAGATCCGATCCTTGCAAAGGGAGCTCGATTCTTTGAGGATCAATGGCGACTGATCGCTCTGATCCGAGTAGCAAGGAATAGGAAATCATTGCAAAACTCAATTCTCTATTGGAATAGGAGGAGTTGATGTGGCAGCAAAGGTCACAAGTCCAATGGCTGGCCACAGGGGATAAGAATATCCATTTCTTCCACCTTAGAGCAAGCCAACGGAGGAGAAAGAACCATATCACGGAACTGGTAAGATCCAATGGGGCGGTGTTGACGGATGTAGCTTAACTGGGCAGCATGGCGACTGAGTTCTATAGTGACTTGTACTCCCCGGAAGGTGTGCAGGGTATGAGAGCGCTACTGGATTCAGTTCCAATCAAAGTAACTGCAAATATGAATATGATGCTTGATGCACCTTTTTCATTGAGGAGGTGAAGAGTGCTTTGTTCGAAATGTACCCAACAAAGGCCCAGGGCCTGATGGGTTCCCTGCCCATTTCTTTCAGTGGAATTGGGATTTGTGTGGAGAAGAGGTTACAAAAGCAGTAATACAGATTCTTTCAGGTGTGGAGAGTCCGGAAGTTGTGAATAAAACCTTTATCTTCATGATCCCAAAGGTTGCTAGCCCAAAAGAGCTAGGGCAATTCTGCCCGATCAGTCTATGCAATGTTCTCTATAAGATTGCCTCAAAAGTTGCTGCAAATAGACCGAAGAAGGTGTTATCAAAAGTTATATCAGAGGAGCAGTCTGCCTTTGTGCCAGGTAGACTTATTACTGCTAATATTATTATAGCTTATGAGTGTCTCCATTATATGAAGAGAAATAGGTCAAAGAAGCATAGGTGTTGTGCTCTTGAGGTGGATATGAGAAAGGCATAAGATTGAGTGGAGTGGAGCTATCTCAAGGAGATTATGTTGAAATTGGGATTCAGTTCTACGTGTGTGGCCCTAGTCATGCGGCTGGTATCCATGGTCTATTTTTTTATGTTATTCACTGGAACTCCTATGGAGGAATTTCGTCCCTGGAGAGGTATATGACAAGGAGATCCCATCTCCCCATACTTTTTTTGTTGGCAGCAGAGGGCCTTTCGTGCCTTTTAAAAAACCTTGATCAATCATCAGCTCTTCATGGTCTAAAAGTGACCTCCACTGCACCCGCGGTAAACCACTTACTCTTTGTCGATGATAGCCTACTGTTTTTCCAAGCGAGTATGGAGGGGGCTCTGGAGATGAGAGAGGTGCTCAATAATTATTGTAGTGCCTCTAGCTAAAGGATAAATATGGATAAGTAAAATAGTAAGGGTTGTCCAACAGGTGCAAGACAGGATATCAAGACTCTTTTGGAGGTGGAGCGGAAAACGCTCAATGAGAAGTACCTTGGTATGCCATCCGATGTGGGAAGCCCAAGGGATTAGCTTTCAAGTACATTTGAGATCGTGCGTGGAAGAAGGTTCTGGGGTGCCTGGAACAACTGCTATCCATGGGTGGGAAAGAGATTCTGATTAAATCGGTAGCTTAGGCTGTTCTAACCTTTTCGATGTCGTGCTTCAAGCTACCGCGGGGGCTTTGTGAGCATATCAATTCACTGATTTGCAAGTTCTGGTGGGGCAGTGATACGTCTCAAACGTATCTATAATTTTTGATGCTCCATGCTTGTTTATACACCATTTGCCTTGTATTTTGTTTACACTTCGTGGTGTTTTTATGCATTTTCCGGAACTAACCTATTAACAAGATGCCACAGTGCCAGTTCCTGTTTTCTGCTGTTTTTTTGTTTCAGAAAAGTTACACAGGAAATATTCTCGGAATTGGACGAAACAAAAGCTGAAGTTCCTAATTACCTGACACAAAGACGAAGTCCAAAGGAGAGTCGGAGGCGGACCAAGGGGCGGCCACTCCTGGTGGTGGCGCGGGCCACCCCTAGGCCATGCCACTAGAGGGTGTGAATACCTGGTCCACCTCCTGACATCGCCCTTCCGCCTATTTAATCCCCTCAATGGGAAAACCCTAAGGCCCGAACTCTTTTCCAGAAAACATACTGCAAGCCACCGCCATCATCGACGCGAGATTGGGAGGGTCCAGAAGCTCCTCCCGGTACCCTGCCGGAGAGGGGAATCACCACCGGAGGCCTTCTTCATCACCATGCCTGCCTCCGGAGTGATGTGTGAGTAGTCTACCTTGGACTATGGGTCCATAGCAGTAGCTAGATGAATGTCTTCTCCTCCATGTGCTTCATGTTTAGATCTTGTGAGCTGCCTATCATGATCAAGATCATCGTTATGTAATTCTACATGTTGTGTTTGTTGAGATCCAACGGATATTGAGTACTATGTCAAGTTGATTTGTGATTTATCATCTCTATGATGTTTATGATCTTGCATGCTCTCTGTTGCTAGTAGATATCTTGGCCGAGTAGATGCTAGTGACTCCAAGAGGGAGTATTTATGCTCGATAGTGGGTTCATGCCTCTAGTAATCTGGGAGAGTGACAATAACTTCTAAGGTTGTAGATGTGTTATTGCTACTAGGGAGAAAACAACAATCTTGTGTTCAAGGACATTTGTATTGTTTACATTACACACTTTGCTTAAGGCGATAATCTGTTGCTTGCAACTTAATACCCAACGGTTGCTCGGATGACATCTGGCGGGTCAATTATTAGTCATAGATGCAGTTGGATTACGGTCTATGTATTATGTTGTAATGCTCAAGTGAATATCATAGTGATCCGCATGACATGTACATGCATTGCTTTGCATTCTTTATTCTGTCAATAACCCAACTGTAATTTGTTTACCCAGCATGTTATTTATTTTTATGGAGAGACACCTCTAGTGAACTGTGGACCCCGGTCCATTCTTTTACATTCATATTACCGTTTACTTTCTACAAGCATTATTTACTTTCTTGCAAACAAATATCTATTACCACACGATACGTTTAATCCTTTGTTTACATCAAACAAGTGAGATTGACAACCTCACTGCAATTTGGGGCAAAGTACTTTGGTTGTGTTGTGTGTAGGTTCCACGTTGCTGCTGGCACAGAGCTACGCCCCAGACAGGCGCCATAAATAAATTCTCTAGAGCTGTCACCAAAGCCAGCTAGCATCAACCTTCAGAAGTGGTTTCTTTCTCCTACTGGTCGATTAAACCTTGGTTTCATACTGAGGGAAAACTTGCCGCTGTGCTCATCATACCTTCCTATTGGGGTTCCCAACTGGGCTGTTAGCACCGCCATCAAGCACTTTTCTGGCGCCCTTGCCAGTGAGAAAGAGGATTTCTGCAAGGGGAGTCTCTCGCTTCCAATCTTTTAATTTGTTATTGTTTTGCTTACTTTCTTTACTTTATTTTTGTTTGCATCTTTTTATCAAAAATACAAAAAAATTATTTCTTTTATAGTTGTTATTTTTGCTTGTCTGCTTTTAGTCTTGCTAGAATGAGTACTCCTGAGAACACCAAGTTGTGTGACTTTACTAGCACAAACAACAATGATTTCATCTGCACTCCTATTGCGCCACCTGCTCCCGAGGCAAATTTTTATGAGATTAAACCTACTTTGTTGAATCTTGTTATGAAAGAGCAATTTTCTGGTGTTAGTACTGATGATGTTGCAGCTCATCTCAACAATTTTGTTGAGCTATGTGAGATGCAAAAGTATAAGGATGTAGATGGAGATATTATTAAGCTTAAGTTGTTTCCTTTCTCTTCGCGAGGAAGAGCTAAGGATTGGTTGCTATCTTTGCCTAGAAATAGTATTGATTCTTGGGTTAAGTGCAAGGATGCTTTTATTGGAAAATATTATCCTCCTGCTAAGATTATATCTTTGAGAAGTGATATTATGAGGTTTAAACAGTTTGGTAATGAACATGTTGCTCAAGCTTGGGAAAGAATGAAATCTTTGATAAAGAATTGTCCCACTCATGGACTGACTACTTGGATGATTATCCAAACCTTTTATGCAGGACTAAATTTTTCTTCAAGAAATCTCTTGGATTCAGCTGCTGGAGGAATCTTTATGTCTATCACCTTGGGCGCCGCAACAAAGCTCCTTGATAATATGATGTTAAATTATTCTGAGTGGCACACCGAGAGAGCTCCATAAGGTAAGAAGGTAAATTCTGTTGAATAAACCTCTTCCTTGAGTGATAAGATTGATACCGTTATGGCTTTGCTTGCTAATGATAGAGCTCATGTTGATCCTAATAATGTTCCTTTAGCCTCTTTGGTTGCTCAAGAAGAGCATGTTGATGTAAACTTCATTAGAAATAATAATTTTAGCAATAATGCTTATAGGAACAATGTTGGTAGCAACAATTATAGGCCGTATCCTTCTACCAATGGTAGTGGTTATGGTAATTCTTATGGTAATTCCTACAACAACAATAGGAGTGGGCCCTCTGATCTTGAAGTCATGCTCAAGGACTTCATTAGTAAACAAACTTCTTTTAATAAGTCTGTTGAGGAAAAGCTTGGTAAAATTGATGTTCTTGCTTCTAAAGTTGATAGCCTTGCTCTTGATGTTGAACTTCTGAAACTAAAGGTTTTGCCTCATGATGTGAAAAAAGCAAGACTTTGAATGCCATTCAGGTTAAGATTGATAATAATGTTAGGATGTTAGCAGAATTGCATGCTAGGTGGGAAAGAGAAGATGAGATGGCTAAAAATATAAAGGTTTGTACTATTACCACCACTAGTGATGTTGTTTCAAATGCTAGCAAACCTCCTTGTTTTAATGGTAGAGTGATTGATGTAGAGAAAATCCTTACTCCTTGTGCGAAATTGCCTAAAACTACAGAAACTTTTTTAAACAAAAGTGCTGAAATTTTTCGGAGTATGGGAGATAATAGTTCTACTACATTTAAGGATTTTGATGTTGATGTTTGCAATATTTCTGAAGTAATTTTGTTCTTGCAAAAGCTTGCTAGAAGTCCTAATGCTAGTTCTATGAATGTTGCTTTTACAAAACATATTACGAATGCTCTCATGCAAATTAGAGAGGATAAGTTGAAACAAAAAGTTTCTATCCCTAAAAAGTTAGAAGATGGTTGGGATCCCATCATTGATATGAATGTGAATGATTTTGATTATAATGTTTTATGTGATCTTGGTGCAAGTATTTCTATTATGCCTAGAAAAATTTATGATATGCTTGGTTTACCACCGTTAGAAAATTGTTATTTTGATGTTCCTCTTGCTGATGTTGCTAAGAAGAAACCTTTGGGAAGGATTAATGATGTTCTTATTATGGTTAACAATAACCTTGTTCCCATTGATTTCCTTGTTTTGGATATTGAATGCAATGCTTCTTATCCTATTATTTTGGGAAGACCTTTTCTAAGAACTGTTGGTGCTATTACTGATATGAAAGAAGGCACCATTAAATATCAATTCCCACTCAAGAAAGGTATGGAACACTTCCCTAGAAAGAGAAATAAGTTACTTTTTGACTCTATCCTTAGAGAAAATTATGAACTTGATGCTTCATCACTTGAAAATACTTGATTTCCACTTTCTGCGGCTAGCTTAAAGGCGTTAAAGAAAAGCACTCCTGGGAGATAACCCAATGTTTTCTTTTCAGTACTTTTTATTTTTGTTGAGTCTTGGAAGTTATTACTACTGTAATGACCTCTCCTTATCATTTTTATTTCGTTTTTGTGCCAAGAAGAACCTCTAATTGGAGGATGGTAAGATTTGGGGAAGTTCCTGTCCTGAAACTGATTTCTGCGATGTACCGTAAAAATTCGTGAAAATTCCCAGAACGTCATTTTGATCTGTGATTTATTTTGCACATGCCCCAGGTTATTGTCTAACTTTCATTAGTTTTGCACTTTTTTATTTGAGCAACAGAATGTTTTAAAAAAAATTGATCTTTACCAGCTGTTCTGTTTTGATAGATTTCTACCACTATTCGCGTTTGCCTCTTGATCTCTTTCTTTTTGAGTTCTTTTGATCACAGAACTTTTGAGGAAGTTGATACAGTAGCTTATGTTTTAATGGGTGTTATACTTGAGTTGAAACTGAACCAAAGAGTGGATTTACTATCTTGCATACACTAATGTTGCTAATAAGAATTGCGTGAAGTTTTGTATGAAGGAAGTTATCAAGTGTAGGGAAAGGAGAATGATGAGATGAGATGAAGTATGGACAAAAGCTCTAGCTTGGGGATGCCCATATCACCCCAAGAAATATCCAAGAAGTACAAGCGTCAAAGCTTGGGGATGCCCAAGGCACCCCTTCTTCATCAACAAAAATATCAGGTCATCTTTCAAGACACTATATTTTTATTGCTTCATATGCTATGTGTTTTTCTTGAGCGTCTTTATTTTTGCTTTCAATTTTCTTTTGTTTTGTTTGCTGCAATAAATGGTTGGACCCCAACATGTTTCTTTTGGAGAAGACACACTCTGTTTTCATTGCCAAGAACACTCTAGTTTTCACTCTTATCGTTCAACGAGTGTTCTCTTTTTCTAGTACTGCGTTTAGCTTTTATTTTTCGTCTTGATTTTTGTTCAGAACTTGTTAGTTCTTTGTAGCTAGGTGTGTTTAGACCTCTGGTCTATGTTGCTTTTCATTTTTAAGAGTTGTTTCAAAAAGGTTGATTGGTGTTGGAAAAGAGTAAAAAGTTTTATGCTTATAGTGGTACAAAGGGGAGCATGTTTAGACTGTGGCTTAGACTTTTGCATGTTGATTGCGTTGCGGTGTTGATGTAGATGACCGACCAGTTGGGAACCCAAAGAGAAGGTATGATGAACACAACAGCAAGTTTTCCCTCAGTAAGAAACCAAGGTTTATCGAACCAGTAGGAAAAAGCCAAACTTCAGAAGGTGATACCTGCTAGCTTCATGACAGCTCCAGACAATTTATAAGGCGCCTCGTCCAGGGCTTTGCTTTGCACCAGCAGCAATGTGGAACCTGCACACAACACAACCAAGTACTTTGCTTCTAACTTACGATGAGGTTGTCAATCAAACCGGTTTGCTGTAAACAAAGGATTGAGCGTATCGAGTGGAAATCAATAGTAGTATGCGAGAAAGTAAACAGTGCGAGTAAAAGTAAATAGTAATAGCAATGCAAAGGAAATTGGAGCGGGGTCCACAGTTCACTAGTGGTGTCTCTCCATAAGATAAATAACAACATGCTGGGTAAACAAATTACAGTTGGGCAATTGATAGAATAAAGATAACGTGCATATGTCACGAGGATCACTATGAGATTTACTCTGGGCATTACAACAAAATACATAGACCGCCATCCAACTGCATCTATGACTAATAATCCAATCGTGAGGATATCGTCCGAACACCCCTCAAGTATTAAGTTGCGAACAACAGATAACTGCATTAAGCAAAGTGTGTAATGTAAACAAAACGAATGTCCTTGGACACAAGAATGTTGTTTTCTCCCTAGTGGCAACAACACATCTACAACCTTAGAGGTTTATGTCACTCCCCCAGATTAAATAGAGGCATGAACCCAACTATCGAGCATAAATACCCCCTCTTGGAGTCACTAGTATCTACTTGGCCAAGATAGCTACTAACAACGGAGAGCATGCAAGATCATAAACAACATAGAGATAACATAAGATAATATTCAGCACATCAACTTAACATAACACCAATATTCATCGGATCCCAACAAACACAACATGTATAATTACATAAAGATGATCTCGCTCATTGATTGCCAAGTTGACAGTCGGTCCTTGTGCGTGATGAATGACCAGCCCGTTGGGAACCCCAAGAGGAAGGTGTGATGAGTATAGCAGCTGGTTTTCCCTCAGTTAAGAAACCAAGGTTTATCGTTCTTGGAGAGGAGAGACAAACGACTGAAGGTGATGCAGACTGGCTTAATAGCACTCCAACAAGGGCGCCGTTTAACGATACTTGTTGACTCGTCTTCGGCCAGTAGCAACGCGGAACTTGCACACAACACAACCAAGTACTTTGTTCCCAACTTGCGATGAGGTTGTCAATCTCACCGGTTTGCTTGAAACAAAGGTTATGAGTGTATCGAGTGGAAAACAATAGAGTATGCGAGTAAAGTAAACAATGCGAGTAAAGTAAACAGGTGATAGCAATATGATGGAAATAGGACCGGGGTCCACAGTTCACTAGTGGTGTCTCTCCATAAGATAAATAACACATGCTGGGTAAACAAATTATAGTTGGGCAATTGATAGAATAAAGATAAACGTGATATGACAAGAAGATCACTATGAGATTTACTCTGGGCATTACAACAAAATACATAGACCGCCATCCAACTGCATCTATGACTAATTGAAAGTGCAAACTTTGTATCCCTCAGATTTTGTGTGTTAGATAACAACATTAGGAATTTTAAGTGTGTGCTAAGTTGTGCAGGTTTGTCAGCTCAAGATTTGCCAGGCCGGATAATCCGGCCAGGGGCCGGATAATCCGCCCCCTCCGGAGACAGAGGCAAAAACGGCTAAGGACCTGGCTCGGCGTCACCCAGTATAGGGGGCCGGATAATCCGGCCAGGGGCCGGATAATCCGCCCCCCCCTTCGTCGACCCCAAAAACGGCTAAGGACCTGGCTCGGCGTCACCCAGTATAGGGGGCCGGATAATCCGGCCAGGGGCCGGATAATCCGCCCCCCCCTTCGACGACCCCAAATTCGGCTAAGGACCAGAGGCGGCGTCACCCAGATAGGGGGGCGGATAATCCGGCCAGGGGCCGGATAATCCGGCCAGCCGGATAATCCGGCCAAACTTTGGCCGGATAATCCGCCCCTCCAAGTCAGCAACGGCTACATTTTGGGAGGGGCTATAAATACCCCTCCCCTTCTTCCACCTCAAGCTGCTCGAGCTGTGCAAGAAAAAGACCTCATTTGGAGCCACCGAATTCGCAAGATCTCCTCCCTCAACCCACCAAAGTTCTTGATCTTTGGAGAATCGAAGGAGAAGGCCTTGATCTACATCCTCACCGAAGCGATTTGATTTCCCCTCTCATTTGCTTGAGGGCCCCTTGAGTCTTGGGTTCCCTTGTGTCCCTTGACCTTGAATTGTGTGATTGACATCTTGATACTTGTTGATTGATTGCTTTGTGGTGCTTGGGAGCCTCCAATTCAGTTGTGGAGTTGTGCCCCAAGTTTTGTAAAGGCCGATTCCGCCTTGAGGAATCCCTTAGTGGAAAGTGAGCTAGGCCTTTGTGGCGGAAGCTTGCACCGGAGAATAGGGTGAGCCTTTGTGGCGTTGGTTAGGCCTTTGTGGCAACCACACCCCTCCAACGTAGACGTACTTCCCCTAAAAAGGAAGGAACTACGGGAATTACATCCGTGTCTCCGTGTGCTCCACTCTCGGTTACTTCTATCCTTTATTGCCTTTACTACTTATATCTTGTTTAGCTTGCTTGTTGACATATAGGTAAATTCACCTTAGTTGCATATCTAGAGAATTTACCTTTTGTGTCAAGCCTAAATTGAAAAAGAATTAAAATTTGAGTAGCACCTATTCACCCCCCCCCTCTAGGTGCCCATACGATCCGTTCAATTGGTATCAGAGCCTCGGCTCTTAATTCGGGCTTAACCGCCTAAGAGTATGGAAACATCACCTAGTGAGGGCTCGGGTCAAGTTTCCATGGGTGAGTTCAAATCTTTGGAATCATCCATGACTTCCATGACATCTCAAATAAGTGAGTTGCGTGAAATGATAGCGCAACTCATGCAAGCTAAAACTGCTAATGCTTCTCCACCTCCAGAAAAACCCGCTACTCCACAAGTGGAGAATGTGGTGGTTGATGTGGAGGGTGCCGATAAAAATGGCGATGCTAAGTCTTCCACCAAGGGCGACGGGAAAGGTGAATTCCCACATTGGTATTCACCTGACCCGCCGGTTCCTCATCCTCATATTAACCATAGGGGAGACCCACCTAAGCTTGATGCATTAAACTTTGGTCAATGGCAATATCAAATGATCTCTCATATGCGCAGTTCTTGCATCGAGCTTTGGAGGATCGTTGAGGAAGGTTTCAAGGCCGTGGATCCACACAACATGACAAGAAGAGAGACGGTCGATAGTCAACTCAATGCTACCGCTCTCCACATGATTCAAGTTGCCGTTGGGTCCAAGGACTTGCCTCACATCCAACATTTCTCCACCGCCAAAGAAGCTTGGCAAGGACTCTCCGACGTCTTTGTTGGCAATGAGAGCATGAAGAAAACAAGATACATAGCTTTCTCAAATCAAGCGGAGGGATTCTTTATGATGGATGGTGAGGATCATCAAGAGATGTATAGAAGACTCAAGACTATTGCCACCACCTTCAAGAACCTCGGTGCTCACCATATTGATGATGAGTGGATCAAGATGAAGTACATTCTTGCTCTCACCCCATATGAGCCCACGGATGTGAAGAGTGTTCAAGGAAAGCACAACTTCAATGAGATGACCTCCAATCAAGTGATGCAAGAGATTCAAGCCTACAAGGTTTCCGCACAAAATGCGGAAGATGCTCGTGCCCGTGCCATAGGAATGCAAAGAAGCTCTAATCTTGCATTGAAAGCAAGTGTGATTGAGAAAGAGGTTCCTCTTCAAGCTAGTATTGAAGCAAGACTAGAGATGTGTCCCGAGGACATAAGACATGAGTACAATGAGCACATGGCCTTCTATGGAAAAACCTTTTGGGTTGATCCACACAAGGCTAAAGAAGACAATCAAAGAAGAAGCAAGTCAAGTGGCTATCAAAGGAATGACAACAATGGTCAAAGGGTGAGGACATGCTACAATTGCAATGATAGATTCCACTTTGTTGCTGAGTGCCCTTATGAGAAGAGAGAAGACCATGGTGGAAAGCTTATCCTCAAAAGCAAGACCAAGTCACCTTCAAAGAAGCCATTTGTGAAGAAGGGTGGACCAAAGAAGAAACAACCAAAGTTTGTGTTCTTGACTCAAGAAGAGTACTCCGCAAGTGAGAGTGATGAAGAAGAAACCACAACTAGTGAGATGGCCGCAATGGCAACCACCTCCACTTTCCCCACATCACTCTTTGAATCCCCCAATGAGGACTCTCTCGTCAAGAACGTCAAGTGCCTTATGGCCAAGTCTTCCGAGGTATCACCCACACCTTTCTCCTCCTCTAAGACAAATGATGCTCCCTTGAATGATCTTGCTAGTCTTAGAGTAAAGGAAGAAATTATTGCTTTTGATGACTATGTGTCTAGTGTCGATGGTGTTCATAAGATTCACTTTGAACGTCTATTGAGCCAATATGGTAAAACTCTTGAAAAACTAGATGAACAAATGAGGCTTGAAAAGGAATATGCTCAAGATATTGCCTCACTAACCGAGTCTCTTGAAGAAGAGCAAGAGGAACGAGCATCTCTCGAAGAGAAGCTCGATTCCATTGAGGAATCTAATAATGAAGTTGTTTCCAAACTCATTAAAGAGCGAGACCATGCTCGTGCTAAAGTAAAAATGCTTAAAAAGGAAAAGGTTGAATTTGGTGTTGGTCATGATATACTTGTTAAGGATTTAGAAGATCTTGACAAGGCTCACAAGGCCTTGGAAAGTGAACACTCTATTCTTACCAAGTCACATGAACAACTTCAAATTCAATTGACTAAGAATATTGTGCCTAGTTCTTCTACTTCTACTTGTGATCATGCACATATTATTGAAGAAAATGCTAGGTTGAAAGATGAGCTTGCCAAGTCCTCCATCCCCATAGGTGAGAAAAACTTGAATGACCTTTTGAGTAAGCAAAAGGCATTTGGTGATAAAACGGGGATTGGCTTTGTCTCAAAGAAGAAGAAGAAGAACAACAAGAAAAAGAAGGCCAAGCCCGCACAAGAAAAGAAGGATCCTATTGTGAGTGGCAAGGCCACTCATGATGATCATGCGGGAATTGCTAACCCTCACTATGTCTTATTTCGTGATTATTATGGTGTAACAACTCAGAAATTGTAATCCACTTCTTATTAAATAAAGTACCAAATTTTGGACCCAGATAAAACTTTTATCCATTATTTCATGCATACATGTATTTTCTATTATATGTATTCTATGATTTCATGTGTGTTATTTTTGATTGTGCATTGGTTAGTTAATTCTAAGTTAACCAACAGAAGCAATTGAGAAGAATTATAGGAACCAAAGAAACCAGAAATAAAAATGTTAAAGAAAAAGAGAAGAATAAGATGATCTAGGAAATCTGTTTGACTACCCTACTTTGAGCCCTTGGATTAAGAAATCTACAACTCACCTCAGTGTTTGGCCAGTAAGTTGAGCTTAACCAAGTCATATACTCACTCAACCAAGAAGTGGGTACTCAAAAATCAAACCAGAACATCACTCAAACTTCAACCAAAGTTTGATTCTGAAACAGTGACTATACTCAAAAATGCAAATAAGATTTGTGCAAAACTCAACCTTTCTCTATAACAAAAATATGACTGGAAACCTTGGCCAATATGTTGATCACCCAAAGTGGAAAATTTCAAAAATTCAAATTTCAAACTCTTGCGGGCATTTCGTCGAACACTGGCAGAGAAGAATCGAGCAAATCTTGATTCACTGTGAAGATCACTGTTCTGGTTCGCTCGAGGACTGTAGCCATACTCCTGGACGATGCCACGGTCGAGCTCAGTGCCCCCTGCCCCGACCCGAGCCGTGAGAAGGGGAGGAACTGAGGTAAACGCGCCCAGGGCCCCCTCCCAGACCTTCTTCTTCCTGCACGATGCCGACCGCCCTGGAGGCGCCAGAGCCGACCCACAGCCCACCGCAGCCGAGCCGACACCCTCCCAGCACACCCCCGAGGCCGCCGTGCCCGGAGCGAGCTCCAAACGCCGCCAGGACCCCCGTACTGGCCACCTTCTGGTCGCCTTGTTCCCGGCCTCCAGAGGCTATAAAAACCCCCGTCGACGCGCCCAGAAGACGCACACCATCACCGCAGCCGATTCCCACTCCCCTCTCTTCCTCTCTCCCTCGGAAACATCCGATCTCTGCACGGGAGCGCCGCCGCGTTCTGGAAGATTCCGGCCACCATTGGAGCTGCTGCTGGTGCGAGGTGGAGGAGTTGAGCAACCGCGGCCGATCTGCATCACCGCCGTCAAGTTCTTCTTCCTCTCCGTCACGCCCTCGCCGTCGAACACTCGTCTCTGCACACGCCGGTGAGCTTCCGCCCGAGCTGAGGTAGACGATGCACCAGAGCCGTTCGATCTTGATCCAGCGATAGCATACCGGTTCGGCGATTCTAAATAGATCTGACCAGTGGGACCCCCCTGTCAGGTCCCGTTTTTATTTCTCCCGCCGTGCGAAACGTTTTCTGGGCCAGCCCGTTCGGGTTCTGTTCAGAATAGGCCCAGCCCGTTAGAAATCGGTCTGTTTCCTTTTTATTTATTTTCCCGCCTTTTCGAATTAATTCAAAACTGTTTCAGATCTGTTTTTCAAATTAAAATTCCAAGAGATTTACAAATCCTTTTCTAACAAATAAATATGCGTTGGAAAGCTTGTAAAATACTCTACACAGTGGAACTAGTTAGAATTCAAAATAAGTTAGGAATTTAATTAGATATGAATAGTGTGACCATAGCTTTATTAATCTTAGAAGATTTCTAGAAATTTGTTGAAGCCTCCTAAAATTAGGAAATTTAAATTGTGAACTCACCAATGACTCCCCTTACTGTTAGTCAACTTTAATCAACTCAAACCTTGTTAGTGTTATCAATTAGACCCTAACCCAACTCTAGTTAGTCACATAAAATGATAGATCCCTATCATGCACTTAGAACTAATTTGCCCTCTTTACCAATTCACTTAGTTAATCCATCCCCACTTGAACTAGTCTTAGTACCCCTAAACCAATACCAATGCTTAGGAGGTGAACCACATATGATACTTAGTGGAGAATCTAACTTGCACACTTGCAGAAAACTTAGAAGAAAAACTTACCATCCAACACCATAAATTGCAACGTGAATGCTATTGTTAGCAAACAAAGATGTGTGCTTGGTGTGTTGTTAGCATTGTGTAGTGATTGTGTGCTTTGTGTTTATTCGTTATTAGACGCTAGTATTGCCGAGGAGGATATTGGAGGGGATTATTATCAAGAAGAAGAAGAATACCCCGGACACTTTGCCAACCAAGGCAAGCCATCTTTTGATTCATACTCCCAATGCCTAGTTTTAATATTGCATTCTACTTGTTTTAAGTAAATTGCATGATTGAATTGCTAGAGTAGAATGATAGAAACATAGTGATGTCTTGTTGAACAAGAGCATCAAGCTGAGTTTATCCAACTCTATTTAGTAGTCATCACTCAATGTAGTTGCTTAGTCGCTAATAATATTGAGGCCATCTATAAGGGGAACTCTATTTGAAAAGTGGTGACTTGAACTTGAAACTTGAATTGGAGATTGCTCCTACCTAATGGCTTTATGAAAGAATTTAATCTTGACTAAGAACTATGAAATGTATTTCTCAATGACAACGAGTAATGTACTATGGGAGCCAACCATACCGTACGACCACATTACCCCTGAATGGGAAGGGGCTTATTCCTAGCTTGTTTATTCTAGTATGGGAGGTCTTGTTTCATCCTTTATAGAAGTATTCCATGCGTGGTTGCTTCCGAACCAAGTGGTCATTGGAAATTTTCCTTCCTGAAGATTTCCATCCGTCCGGCATCCCGGAGTGGGCAAAACTAGAGGCGCCGGAACGGGGAAATCCGTGTCTCGGGCTCTAGGGAAGGATCCTATACTAGAGTAGACAAGTGAAAGAGTTTGTTTAATTATCTGAACCCCGCATACTTTGTGTATGACGATCCGTGGATTTCTCCCGGCAGATGTATCGATTCTTGTGGGTAAAGTGTACCCCTCTGCAGAGGTTTTTAAACTATTCGAATAGCCGAGTCCGCGGTTATGGACAGTTGGCAAGCTGTACTTGACTTTTGTCAGGATTAAAAATGACAATGGTGAACCGGGTGAATGACTTGACTTGACATTGGTGTTGACACACTTGAAGTCCCTCTTTAGATGGAACTTAGAGAACTAAACCTCTCTTCTACCAATGAACCTTCTTGGGAAATAAAACTAGCTTTTTGCAAATAAATTTAGTGCTTAGTCCACTATACCAAACTTGCATATCTACTTCATCATTTCCTTTATAAGATGGTTTGCGAGTGCATCCAATGTACTCATGGCTGTGTCCCTGGCTATCAACTTGGCCAGACTATGGGGAAGAATACCAGGAGGAAGGGTATGAAGAAGAGTACCAGAACTAAGCTCGTCTCCATGAGTCGCCATTGCCTGTAGGGTGAAGGCATGGACCCGAAGACGTTATTTCCGCTGCTATATTGGGTTGTAATATGAACTTGGTCTCTATGACCATTGTATTTGAATCATTGTATTGTAATGTCTATGGAACTGGTTACCAACTATGTTATGTATATCGCAACAATGGTTCTGGGATTGCGGTGGAATACATAACGGGCACTTCGAATTTGTATCAAATTTGAGGTCGTCACATATGGTGATGTTTATGCAAAGTATGTTGGTCCAAATGATGGTTATGTTGCTTGGTCTATTTGGGTTCCAAAGACCCTTGTTGCTAACAAAAGAGGACCCATTGAGAAATGGGGACCTAAAACCAAGCAATAATCTCTTGTAGGACTATGCTTCCGGTGGATCAAAATGGGTGCTTGATAGTGGAGCCTTCATCTTCACAAGATCAACAAGCCTCTCCCAAGGAAGCAACTAATGCACCAACCGAAGAACAAGACAAGGACCTTCATGAAGAAGAAGGGGCACCTCCATCCTCTCCGGTTTTCTCAACCGCCCCTAATTCTTCACAAGACCAAGATCAACCGTCTCATGAAGATAATGATGATCAAGGTCAAGTTGATGGTCAAGACGGGGACCAAAATAATCAAGATGATCAAGTGATTCCTCCTAGGTCAAATAAGGAGATCGAAACCCGTCGCAAGAAGAGGATTGAAAGGGACTTGGAACTTAAAGGTCATACCCTTGAGAGGGTTATTGGAGATCTAAGGAGCAAAGTGTCAACCCGGCGTCAATTGGCACAATTTAGCACTCATCATGCTTATATCTCCATGGTTGAACCCAAGAAAGTATTTGAAGCTCTTGAAGATCCGGATTGGTTGGATGCCATGCATGAAGAACTCAACAACTTCAAGCGCAATAATGTATGGGTGTTAGTAGAGAAGCCAAAGGAGTGCCGCAATGTGATTGGCACAAAGTGGATATTCAAGAACAAGCAAGATGAGCATGGGATTGTTGTGAGGAACAAGGCAAGATTGGTTGCTCAAGGTTTCTCTCAAGTTGAAGGAATTGACTTTGGAGAAACATATGCTCCCGTGGCTCGCCTTGAGTCCATTCGTATCCTTCTTGCATATGCCACTCATCATAACTTTAAGTTGCAACAAATGGATGTTAAAAGTGCTTTTCTAAATGGTCCATTGAAAGAGGAAGTGTATGTTAAGCAACCCCCGGGGTTTGAGGATCTCAACTTCCCGAACCATGTCTACAAACTCCATAAGGCACTCTATGGCCTTAAACAAGCCCCACGTGCGTGGTACGAGCACCTTAGGGAGTTGTTGTTAGACCGTGGGTTTGAAGTTGGGCAAATCGACCCCACTCTTTTTACTAAGAGGGTCAATGGGGAGCTTTTCGTATGCCAACTATATGTTGATGATATTATTTTTGGCTCTACTAACAAAGCTTTTAATGATGAATTTTCAAAGCTTATGACCGATAGGTTCGAGATGTCTATGATGGGCGAAATGAAGTTCTTTCTTGGTTTTGAAATCAAGCAATTGAAAGAAGGGACTTTCATTAATCAAGCCAAATATGTCCAAGACATGCTCAAGAGGTTCAAGATGAAGGAACTAAATGGGGCCGCCACACCAATGGCCACAAAATGTCATCTTGAACTTGATCCTAATGGTAAAGATGTGGATCAAAAGGTATACCGTTCTATGATCGGTTCGTTGCTTTACCTTTGTGCATCTAGACCCGATATTGTGTTGAGTGTAGGTGTGTGTGCAAGGTATCAAGCTGCTCCTAAAGAAAGCCACCTTATGGCGGTTAAGAGAATCTTTCGATATTTGGTTCATACCCCAACTTATGGGCTTTGGTATCCCAAAGGCTCGGATTTCTCTCTTTGTGGCTTCACGGATTCGGATTGGGCCGGTGACAAGGATGATAGGAAATCAACCTCCGGAGCTTGCCAATTTCTTGGTAGGTCTTTGGTGTGTTGGTCTTCTAAGAAGCAAAATTGTATATCTCTCTCCACCGCCGAAGCCGAATACATTGCCGCCGCAAGTGGATGCACTCAATTGTTATGGATGAGGCAAACTTTAAAGGAATACGGTGTCAATTGTGACAAAGTGCCTCTTTTATGTGACAATGAAAGTGCTATCAAGATCGCCTATCATCCGGTGCAACATTCAAGAACCAAGCATATTGAGATCCAGAATCATTTCATTAGAGATCATGTTGCCCATGGTGATATTGAGCTTGCATATGTTTGCACCAAGGATCAACTTGCCGATATTTTCACGAAGCCTCTTGATGAAGCAAGATTTGGATATTTGAGGAATGAGCTAAATATCATCGATTCAAGGAGTGTGGCTTGAACATCTTGCAAATACACCTATTTTTCAATGCTTGTTTGGTTTAGATGTGGGCATGGAGATAGGGGGAGTGCGGTCCTAATTAATTGGGCTATCCCTCCCCCCATAATGCCGATAGTAAGCATATCATTCTCTTAATATCATTTTTGGTGATATATGAGCTTCAATGACGAGTAGTGGTTATGGACTCAAGATACATCTTCGCGGTCCAATGCCATAACACTCAAACATGGTGGCTTCGGCCACCGACCTCTTCTTTTCGAAGAGTTGATTCCTTGCATATCTTATTTGAGGTCTTTGTGTTCTCTCTCGGTATTGTTTCTTATTTTGATATGGGAAGGCACTTGCATTGGATTTTTTTTATTGATTTGCTCTTGCAATGTCAAGTGCCGAGAACCACTCCATGTTTGCTCTCTCACCTAAGCCATCCTATCTCAAGACATCTAATCTTTGCACACGAGTTCAAAGTTTTCGTCAAAACAACATCTGTTTTTGAAAAATTTCGAGTTGATCTGTTTATTGGCTCCCAGGCCGGAATATCCGCCCCCCTGGGTGGAATATCCAGGGGGCCGGATTATCTGCCCCCCATGGCTGGATAATCCGGCCTAAGTGGCGGCCGAGTATATAAGGGGGGCGGGCTGGGCTGCCTCAGGGCAGTTCCAACCCTAACCCTCCCTGCTCTCTCCTGCCGCCGCCGCCGCCGGAGTTCCGGCCATCCCCTTGGCCGGATTTCGCCGGGATTTGACCTCCTCCACCTTTGGAGGGTCTTCACCAAGCCGTTTTTGCAATGGATGCGGGTATTGTTCTATCCCTAGGATGTGATGTTGCCCTTGCATATTCTTGGTGTTTTGGCCCTCTAGCTGTTGTTTTCCTCTCCCATGAATTATGTTGTATGATTGCCTTCCCCGATCTATCAAATTGTAGGCTGCAGCAATAGTTAGAAAAGTTTGTCGAGGGGCCGGATTATCCGCCCCCTGGGCAGAATATCCGGGTGACCGGATTATCCGCCCCCTGGCCGGATAATCCGGCCTGGAATGTACTGTTATTTGTTTTCTCTGTTGCTGCCCTCAATTTGATGTTTTGGTGAAGTTTGCTTGTTCATACTACATGATTCTTTGATCCTTTCCGTAACTCGTGTGCATATGCTTATCTCCATGCTCTCCGTGCATCTCTCTTTCACAGGTGGTTCGGGGTTGCCGAAGCGCAAGCGCCGGTTGATTCCGAATGAGGAAGGAGTCCTCGTGGATGAGATTGCTATCCGTCGGGGTCAGAGGGAGGCTGCTAGGAAAGCTGAGAAAGAGAAGGCTGCCAAGGTTCAAGCCCGTCGTCGCAAAGGCAAAGCGACACGTCCTAACTACAAGAGCATGCCAGAGGCCGAGTTCATTCTTGTGCGGCGGAACAATTGGTACGCCTCACCAAGAGATGAAGACATTGAGGACCGTGGTTTCTAGAATGAAGAGCAGTGGGGCATTTTCCGTGATGTCTATGAGCCTCTCAAGAATCCGTGTCGTCCGATGCATCCTATTGACTTTGATCACCTTCGCAGCAAGACCTATTTTGATGAAGCAGTTTCTGTGGTTGAGAAGTTGGGTTTGATGGGGTTGGCTAACATTCAGTGCAACTATAATCCTGGTCTCATCAAGCAGTTCTATGCTACTCTTGTGATCCTGCCCAATGCACAGAAGTCAATGAAGTGGATGACTGGCGAGCATGAGTGTATATCGGACTTCTCTACGTTTGCATCTCTTTTGGGGTATGCGTATAATGGAGACACTCCAGTGGGTCGCCGTATTCACAATCCGGGGACCAAGCCTGACAAGGACAAGCTCTATGACCTCTATGACTCCACAGGTGTTGTGGGCTTCATCAAAGGCCTACACCCTCTTTATGATCAGCTTGTCCGCATTTTCAGAGAGAACATGCTCCTAGTGGTGGTAACAATGATGCTATTCGGACCTCTCTTGTTGACCTCCTCGCTTTTGCTCATGAGTGTGCTACTTCGACTGACCCTGCTGAGGACTTCACTCTTGATGTGATGGATTTCATCTTCTATGAGATCAAGGATGCTATCATTCAGAGGAACACCGTGCCTTATGCTCCCTTCATTATGCTCCTAATCAAGAATGCCCTTGGTGACTATGACATTCATGATGATAGTGTGGAGCACCAAGTAAAGAAGATGTATGTCAAGAGGTCGAGGTCTTCTGCTCCAGCTACTGCATATCCTGGCACTTTCATGGCTGATGCGAGGACGAGTGCTACTGCTCGTGATCAGAGGACTGCTGCATCTGCTATGTCCAGGGAGGTGAGGAAGCTCAGTTGGTTTGAGCGAAATGTTCTGTGCATGAAGGTAGAGATCCACCGTGAGAACTACGAGGCCTATGTTGAGAGGAAGAGCATCCAGGACACCCAGCAGCTGATCCTTCACCGTCTCAGTGGTGCTCAGACCGCCGATCCCACACCTACTGCTCATGTGCCCTATGACGCTTGGAACACCGATCGCTTCAACTGGGCAGATATGCAGAAGCATCTCTTTGATGCTCCAGATGCTACCACAGGAGAGACTCATCCAGAGGCTGAGGAGGACTTTGAGGATGATGATGCTGAAGAAGATGAAGGTGATGGCGGAGATTATGATGATGTGGACTCTGACGACATCGGTGACTGGGAGGATTGATTCCTCGGGACGTGTAGCATCGCTCTTCTCCCTTTTTGGTGTCTTGATGCCAAAGGGGGAGAAGTAGTTCTATTAGGAGTCTTACGGGATTTGCATGGGTGGAAACACAAGCTTGCGCGCTTATCATTCTTTGGCGCTTGTGTTTCTTCTTATTTCATTTGTCTTAAGTTTGGAACTTTGTGTGGTTGAACTTCGTGTGGTTTATTTGCTATCATGTGGTGTATGAGACTATGTTATATGTTCTATATGTACCATGTGGATCATTATGTGTTGTTCACTTATATTTTTATGAGCTCATGGTTATTGGTGAGATGGCTATGGAATTATTCTTCGGTTTCTCGTCATTATCATATACGGAATTCCATTTTGATTGAGTTATCCATGAAAAGGTATGCCGCCTACAAACTTAATTGTGTAGATGCACACATCTAGGGGGAGCTTTATATCTTGCTCAAATATTTGTTGTTTAAAATATTCAATCTCTCTTACAAATCCTAGTGTTGTCATCTAACACCAAAAAGGGGGAGATTGAAAGTGCAAACTTTGTATCCCTCAGATTTTGTGTGTTAGATAACAACATTAGGAATTTTAAGTGTGTGCTAAGTTGTGCAGGTTTGTTAGCTCAAGATTTGCCAGGCCGGATAATCCGGCCGGGGGCCGGATAATCCGCCCCCTTCGGAGACAGAGGCAAAAACGGCTAAGGACCTGGCTCGGCGTCACCCAGTATAGGGGGTCGGATAATCCGGCCAGGGGCTGGATAATCCGCCCCCCCTTCGTCGACCCCCAAAACGGCTAAGGACCTGGCTCGGCGTCACCCAATATAGGGGGCTGGATAATCCGGCCAGGGGCCGGATAATCCGCCCCCCCCCTTCGACGACCCCAAATTCGGCTAAGGACCAGAGGCGGCGTCACCCAGATAGGGGGGGGCGGA
The DNA here is from genome assembly GCA_007115705.1 of Dactylis glomerata. NCBI lineage: Eukaryota > Viridiplantae > Streptophyta > Magnoliopsida > Poales > Poaceae > Dactylis > Dactylis glomerata. The sequence goes on along the minus strand of QXEO01001107.1, from coordinate 1,292,492 downwards.
TAATCCGGCCAGGGGCCGGATAATCCGGCCAGCCGGATAATCCGACCAAACTTTGGCCGGATAATCCGCCCCTCCAAGTCAGCAACGGCTACATTTTGGGAGGGGCTATAAATACCCCTCCCCTTCTTCCACCTCAAGCTGCTCGAGCTGTGCAAGAAAAAGACCTCATTTGGAGCCACCAAATTCGCAAGATCTCCTCCCTCAACCCACCAAAGTTCTTGATCTTTGGAGAATCGAAGGAGAAGGCCTTGATCTACATCCTCACCGAAGCGATTTGATTTCCCCTCTCATTTGCTTGAGGGCCCCTTGAGTCTTGGGTTCCCTTGTGTCCCTTGACCTTGAATTGTGTGATTGACATCTTGATACTTGTTGATTGATTGCTTTGTGGTGCTTGGGAGCCTCCAATTCAGTTGTGGAGTTGTGCCCCAAGTTTTGTAAAGGCCGATTCTGCCTTGAGGAATCCCTTAGTGGAAAGTGAGCTAGGCCTTTGTGGCGGAAGCTTGCACCGGAGAATAGGGTGAGCCTTTGTGGCGTTGGTTAGGCCTTTGTGGCAACCACACCCCTCCAACGTAGACGTACTTCCCCTAAAAAGGAAGGAACTACGGGAATTACATCCGTGTCTCCGTGTGCTCCACTCTCGGTTACTTCTATCCTTTATTGCCTTTACTACTTATATCTTGTTTAGCTTGCTTGTTGACATATAGGTAAATTCACCTTAGTTGCATATCTAGAGAATTTACCTTTTGTGTCAAGCCTAAATTGAAAAAGAATTAAAATTTGAGTAGCACCTATTCACCCCCCCCCTCTAGGTGCCCATACGATCCGTTCAATTGGTATCAGAGCCTCGGCTCTTAAAATGTGAGGGGGCCTGGTGGCCCCTCTCCTACTCTCCTTCGGATGACTGGAAGCTCCCGGACAAAATAAGACTTCAGAAACTTGTTTCGTCCAATTCCGAGAATATTTCCTGTGTATCACTTCTGAAACACAAAAACAGCAGAAAACAGGGAACTGGCACTGTGGCAACTTGTTAATAGGTTAGTTCCGGAAAATGCATAAAAGTGCCACGAAGTGTAACGAAACAGTAGGTAAATGGTGTAAAAACAAGCATGGAGCATCAAAAATTATAGATACGTTGGAGACGTATCAGCATCCCCAAGCTTAACTCCTGCTCGTCCTTGAGTAGGTAAGTGATAACAAAAGAATAATTTTTGAGGTGACATGCACCTACGCAATCTTGATCATATATGTAAGCATTTGTGAGCTGGGATCATAAAAACTTAAAACATGGGCATGAAAGATATAATCTTGATAATAAGAACTTAGCAACCATGTTGTAAACATGCAAATGAACACAAACAAAAGATCATGAAAATGAAACAATGAAAGTCAAACGTGTGTTCAAATCATAAGGAAAAACATACAAATGGTTTTCAGCTTGTCCTTCAAAGAGAGCAAAACATAAATGCATAGGACACCTTCAAGTATAAGAGGGCGACTAGATACAAATAATTTGAGAACAAGTGAAACCAACAATATGAATCAATCAATGAAAACTTTGGGACAATGCACATTATACTAAGAATGACAACTATGCTCTCTTAGACGGTGCATAAAGATAGAAGGTGGTGACTCAACATAAAAGTAGAAGAAAGGCCCTTCGCGGAGGGAAGCAGTGATTACAAGTTTTATAACCTTCAAAAATTATGGTACTTACCGGCTTTGAGCTCTCATTGCCCCCATCATAAGCATCTTGAATGGTTAAAGTTAATGCGAGAACAATTATGATGCATATGCTTGACAAATCATAAGTTGAAAACCTCGTGTCCCGTGAATACGAGTACCCAAACCTCATGCTACTTTACTTAGAGTCCCAAGCAAGGCTCTTGTCATTGTAAATATATGCATATCATTGAGAACCGCCAATGGGGTACCTCCATGCCCGATGACATGGAACAAGCCCACACCAAAATGACAGGACAAGCAGACAATGAACACCTCGACATCTCTTTTATTTGCCATTTGTTTAGCTTTTTATTGTGAGATGCGTCGTCGAATGTTCACCATGGGTATGTTGCAAATTTCCACCATGAATTATGCATGGCTTAGATTAGTGGCCCGGCGTTTCCCTAACACATATACAAACTCAATGATCCCCCAAAGATTCCTAATTCATTTCACACCGCGGGCATCCATAAACAAAAGATCACGATATCAACTCAAATAAGAAGTGCAATGTTGAAAGCTTGCCCATGACTGCATGGCTGGGCTAGTCTCCAACTTACAACTTGCAAACATAACAACTCAACATAAGAGACCACAATGTCAAATTTTTAAGAACATGAAAAAGTAAAGTGTGCCTTCCGGTTCGTGAGAGCTTTACTGACCGAATTTCACATAACACTGGTAAGAGTTTAATTTGAAGAGAAAATAAAAGCAAGTCAAATTTACTTGGAATAGCAAATTGCTAGTAGGTATGTATGGTGGACACTTTGGAAAACTTTGGCTTTTAGGAGTTGGATGCACGAGTAGAGCTCATACTCAGTACAAGGCGAGGGCTAGCAAAAGACTGGGAGCGACCAACTAAGAGAGCAGTAATGGCCATAATCATGCAAAGCGACAAAGTGACATTAAAAGAAGCATAAGATGGCATCAAAAGTCAAAAACTAAATTATCATAGAGGCTATTGGCGACTTTGTAAGAGTCTAACATGTGTGAGCATGCGCCAAGTCAACCCAAATAAAGCATCAAGGAGAAAACCAAAATAATGCTTCCATACAATAAAAACAACGCATGATTTTTTCAAAGGCTCATTAAGCAATCTCAGTTATTTGAGACAGGTCATGCTACAACAAAACCACTATGCATACTATCAAAAAGACATCAAGCATGACATGAAAAAGCCTAAGCCGCAGTCTACACAAGCTCCTTCTTGTACCACTATTTTGCACAAAGCTTTTTCTCTTTTCCAACACCATTTGAAATTTTTAAAGACACCTCTTTTGATGAAAACCAATAAAGATCGGAGGCAAAAATACACCTTGATGAAAAGATATGACAAGGTCTGAATGCAAATCAAGGCGAAAACGAAAACCAAAAGCAGTAGCAGAAAAAAGAAGAACACTCGGTGAACGATAAGAGTGAAAAACTGAGTGTTCTTGGCAAATGAAAACGAGTACATCTCCTCCAAAGGAAATTTGTTGGGGTCCAACCATTTATTGCAGCAAACAAGATAAACTAACTAAGAAAACTAAAACAACTGACGCTCCAAGAAAAACACATAGTGCATGAAGCAATAAAAATATAGTGTTTTGAAAGGTGACCTGATTTTTGCCGATGAAGAAGGGGTGCCTCAGGGGCATCCCCAAGCTTTGACGCTTGTACTTCTTGGATATTTCTTGGGGTGATGCATGGGCATCCCCAAGCGTGAGCTTTTGTCCATTCTTCAACTCATCTCATCATTCTCCAATCCCTACACTTGAAAACTTCCTTCATACAAAACTAAACACAATCCTATTAGCAACATTAGTGTAGCATAACATATAATCAACCTATTTTTGCTTCAGGTTTCAACTCAAAACCACCACATATATAGCAAATACTACTGTACCAACTTCCCCAAAAGTTCCATGATCAAAAGAACTCAAAAGAAAGCGATAAAGTGGCAAACACAAATATTGGCAGAAATCTGTCAAAACAGAACAGCTGACAAAGGTAGAATTTTTTAGGGGTTTTATGTTGCTCAAATCAAAAAGTGTTCAACTAACGAAAGTTTGGATATAACCTGGGGCATATGCACAAGAAATTGCAGGTCCAAAAGATATACAGAGAATTTATACGAATTTTTACGGTGCAGCACCGAAAACAGTTTCAGGACAGCAACATCCCCAAATCTTTACCTCACTCAAATTAGAGGCTTCTCTTGGCACAAAAACGAAATAAACAAGATAAGGAGTGGTCATTACAGTAGTAATGACTTCCAAGACTCAAATAAAAGAAAAAGTGCTAAAAAGAAACATGGGGTTATCTCCCAAGAGTGCTTTTCTTTAACGCCTTTGAGCTAGGCGCAGAAAATTGTGAATCAAGTGACATCAAGTGATGAAGCATCAAGCTTATAATTTGCTCTAAGAATAGAGTCAAAAAGAAATTTCTTTCTTTTCCTAGGGAAGTGTTCCATACCTTTCTTTAGTGGGAATTGGTATTTGATGGTGCCTTCTCTCATATCAATGATAGCACCTACAGTTCGAAGAAAAGGTCTTCCCAAAATAATAGGACATGAATCATGGCATTCAACGTCTATAACAAGAAAATCAACGGGAACAAGGTTATTGTTAACCACAATAAGAACATCATTAATTCTTCCCAAAGGTTTCTTCTTAGCAACATCAGTAATAGGAACATCATAATAACACTTTTCAAGCGGTGGTAAATCAAGCATGTCATAAATCTTTCTAGGCATGATAGAAATACTAGCACCTAGATCACATAAAGCATGGCAATCAAAACCATTAACATGCATATCAATGATGGGTTGCCAACCATTTTCTAACTTCTTGGGAACGGAAGCTTATTGCTTCAACTTTTCATCCCTAATTTTTATGAGACCATTGGTAATATGCTTAGTAAAAGCAACATTTAAAGAACTAGCATTGGGAGTCAAAGCAAGCTTTTGCAAGAACAAAATAACTTCAGATATATTGCAGCCATTAACATCAAAATCATTAAAAGAAATAGAGCTATCATCTCCCATACTCTGAAAAATTCCAGCACTCTTTTGAGAAAAAGTTTTGGCAGTTTTAGGCTTTTTAACACAAGGAGTGGGAGTTTTCTCTACCCCAATCAAAGTAAGAGGATTGCTAGCATTAGGAGCAACATCATTAGAGGTAGTAATAGTACATACCTTCATCTCTCTAGCCATCTCATCTTCTCTTTCCCACCTGGCATGCAATTTTGCTAACAATCTAATATTTTCATCAATTCCAACTTGAATAGCGTTAGCAGTAGCAAAAACATTGTTCTCTTTCACATCATTAGGCAACACTTTTAATTTCAGAAGTTCAACATCATGAGCAAGGCTATCAACTTTAGAAGCAAGAATATCAATTTTGCCTAACTTTTCCTCAACAGACTTGTTAAAAGCAGTTTGCTTACCGATGAAGTCCTTGAGCATTTCCTCAAGCTCGGAGGGCGCGACCCTAGTGTTGTTGTAGGAATTACCATAAGAGTTACCATAACCATTACCATTGGTAGAAGGATACGGCCTATAATTGTTACTAGCAAAATTGTTCCTATAAGCATTGTTGTTAAAATTATTATTTCTAATGAAATTCACATCAACATGCTGTTCTTGAGCAACCAGAGAGGCTAAAGGAACATTATTAGGATCAACATGAGTCCTATCATTAGCAAGCATAGCCATAATGGTATCAATCTTATCATTCAAGGAAGAGGTTTCCTCAACAGAATTTACCTTCTTACCTTGTGGAGCTCTCTCGCTGTGCCATTCGGAATAATTTACCATCATGTTGTCGAGTAGCTTTGTTGCGGCGCCCAAGGTAAGGGACATAAAAGTGCCTCCAGCAGCTGAATCCAAAAGGTTCCTTGAAGAAAAATTCAGTCCTGCATAAAAAGTTTGGACAATCATCCAAGTAGTCAGTCCATGAGTGGGGCAATTCTTTATCATAGATTTCATTCTTTCCCAAGCTTGGACAACATGTTCATTATCAAACTGAGTAAATTTCATAATATTGCTACGCAGAGATATAATCTTAGCGGGAGGATAATATCTACCAATAAAAGCATCCTTACACTTAGCCCATGAATCAATACTATTCTTAGTCAAAGACAGCAACCAATCTTTAGCTTTTCCTCTCAAAGAAAAAGGAAACAATTTGAGCTTAATAATATCACTTTCAACATCCTTATATTTCTGCATCTCACATAGCTCAACAAAATTGTTGAGATGAGCTGCATCATCTTCAGTATTAGCACCAGAGAATTGCTCTTTCATAACAAGGTTCAACAAAGCAGGCTTAATCTCATAAAAGTTTGCAGCAGTAGCAGGTGGTGCAATAGGAGTGCAGATAAAATCACTATTGTTCGTGCTAGTAAAGTCACACAACTTGGTGTTTTCAGGATTGGCCATTTCAGCAAAATGAAAGTAAACAAGTAAAAACAACTACCAAGGATTCTAATTTTTTTGGGTTTTTGATATAAAACGATACAGGCAAAATAAATAAAGTAAAGCAAAACAATAACAAAGTAAAGGATGTGCGTGCGAAAACTCCCCTCGCAGAAGTCTTCTACTTCCTTCCCGGCAACGGCGCCAGAAAAATAGCTGATTGCCATGTTGACAGTCGGTCCTTGTGCGTGGTGAATGACCAGCCCGTTGGGAACCCCAAGAGGAAGGTGTGATGAGTATAGCAGCTATTTTTCCCTCAGTTAAGAAACCAAGGTTTATCGTTCTTGGAGAGGAGAGACAAACGACTGAACGTGATGCAGACTGGCTTAATAGCACTCCAACAAGGGCGCCGTTTAACGATACTTGTTGACTCGTCTTCGGCCAGTAGCAACGCGGAACTTGCACACAACACAACCAAGTACTTTGTTCCCAACTTGCGATGAGGTTGTCAATCTCACCGGTTTGGTTGAAACAAAGGTTATGAGTGTATCGACTGGAAAACAATAGAGTACGCGAGTAAAGTAAACAGTGCGAGTAAAGTAAACAGGTGATAGCAATATGATGGAAATAGGACCGGGGTCCACAGTTCACTAGTGGTGTCTCTCCATAAGATAAATAACATGCTGGGTAAACAAATTACAGTTGGGCAATTGATAGAATAAAGATAAACGTGATATGACAAGATCACTATGAGATTTACTCTGGGCATTACAACAAAATACATAGACCGCCATCCAACTGCATCTATGACTAATAATCCACTTGTGGCGAATCAATCCGAGAACTCCACAAGTATTAAGTTGCGAACAACAGATAATTGCATTAAGCAAAGTGTGTAATGTAAACAAAGCATATGCCCTTGAGCATATGAATGTTGTTTTCTCCCTAGTAGCAACAGCACATCTACAACCTTAGAGGTTTCTGTCACTCCCCTAGGTTAAATAGAGGCATGAACCCACTATCGAGCATAAATACCCCCTCTTGGAGTCACTAGCAACTACTCGGCCAAGATAGCTACTAACAACGGAGAGCATGCAAGATCATAAACAACATAGATATAACAAAAGATATAATTCAGTACAACAACTTAATCATAACACCAATATTCATCGGATCCCAACAAACCAAACATGTAGAATTACATAACGGTGATCTCAATCATGTAGGGTAGCTCATGAGATCTAAACATGAAGCACATGGTGGAGAAGACAACCATCTAGCTACTGCTATGGACCCATAGTCCAAGGTAGACTACTCACTCATCGCTCCGGAGGCAAGCATGGCGATGAAGAAGACCTCCGGTGGTGATTCCCCTCTCCGGCAGGGTGCCGGGAAGAGCTTCTGGACCCTCCCGATCTTCGGGTCGACGGCGGCGGTGGATCGCGATGTGTTCTGGATATTGATCGGGTCCTTAGGTTTTTCCCGTCGGGGGGTCTTTATAGGCGAAGGGGCGATGTCAGAGGTGGGGCCAGGTGCCCTCACACCATGGCGGCGCGGCCAGGGGCTGGGCCGCGCCAGCCACGTGTGAGGGGGCCTGGTGGCCCCTCTCCTACTCTCCTTCAGATGACTGGAAGCTCCCGGACAAAATAAGACTTCAGAAACTTGTTTCGTCCAATTCCGAGAATATTTCCTGTGTATCACTTCCGAAACACAAAAACAGCAGAAAACAGGGAACTGGCACTGTGGCAACTTGTTAATAGGTTAGTTCCGGAAAATGCATAAAAGTGCCACGAAGTGTAACGAAACAGTAGGTAAATGGTGTAAAAACAAGCATGGAGCATAAAAAATTATAGATACGTTGGAGACGTATCAATCATGTAAGGCAGCTCACGAGATCTAAACATGAAGCACATGGTGGAGAAGACAACTATCTAGCTACTGCTATGGACCCATAGTCCAAGGTAGACTACTCACTCATCGCGCCGGAGGCAAGCATGGCGATGAAGAAGACCTCCGGTGGTGATTCCCCTCTCTGGGCAGGGTGCCGGGAAGAGCTTCTGGACCCTCCCGATCTCGGGTCGACGACGGCGGCGGATCGCGATGTGTTTCTGGAAAAATTGATCGGGGTCCTTAGGTTTTTCCCGTCGGGGGGTCTTTATAGGCGAAGGGGTAGCGTCAGAGGTGGACCAGGGTGGCCTCACCCATAGGGGTGCGGGCCAGGGGCAGGTCGCGCCGCCCTATGATGTGGCCAGCCCGTGGCCCCCTCCATCTCCTCTTCGGACTTCTGGAAGCTTCGGTAAAAATTAGGAGGTTCGGCTTTTGTTTCATCCAATTCCGAGAATATTTCCTATGTAACTTTTCTGAAACACAAAAACAGCAGAAAATAGGGAACTGGCACTGTGGCATCTTGTTAATAGGTTAGTTCTGGAAAATGCATAAAAACGCCACAAAGTGTAACAAAACACTAAGCAAATGGTGTAAGAACAAGCATGGAGCATCAAAAATTATAGATACGTTTGAGACGTATCAAGCACCCCCAAGCTTAACTCCTGCTCGTCTCGAGTAGGTAAGTGATAGCAAAGATTAATTTTTGAGGTGACATGCACCAACACGATCTTGATCATCTATGTAAGCATTGAGTGCTGGGATCAAAAGAACTTAAAACATGGGCATGAAAGACATAATCTTGATAGAAGAAACTTAGCAACCATGTTATAACATGAAAAAGAACACAAACGAAAGATCATGAAAATGAAACAATGAAAGTCAAACGTGTGTTCAAATCATATGGAAAAACATAGCAAATGGTTTTCAGCTTGTCCTTCATGGAATAGCAAAACATAAATGCATAGGACACCTTCAAGTTTAAGAGGGCGACTAGATACAAATAATTTAAGAACAAGTGAAACCAAAATCTTGAATCAATCAATGATAAACTTTGGGACTATGCACATTAAACTCAGAACAACAACTATGCTCTCTTAGATGGTGCATAAAGGTAGCAGGTGGTGACTCAACATAAAAGTAAAAGAAAGGCCCTTCACAGAGGGAAACAGTGATTGCAAGTTTTATAAACCTTCAAAAATTATGGTACTTACTATCTTTGAGCTCTCATTGCCCCCATCATAGGCATCTTGAATGGTTAAAGTTAATGCGAGTACAATTATGAAGCATATGCTTGACAAATCATAAGTTGAAAACCTCGTGTCCCATGAATTACGAATACCCAAACCTCATGCTACTCGACTTAGAGTCCCAAGCAAGCTCTTGTCATTATAAGTATACACGTATCATCGAGAACCGCCAACGGGGTACCTCTGTGCCCGATGACATGGAACAAGCCCACATCAAAATGATAGGACAAACAGACAATGAACACCTCGGCATCTCTTTTATTTACCATTGGTATAGCTTTTTATTTTGAGATGCATTGTCGAATGTTCACTATGGGCATGCTGTAAATTTCCACCATGAATTATACATGGCTTAGATTAGCGGCCCAGGCGTTTCTCTAACACGTATACAAACTCCATGATCCCGCAAGATTCCCAACTTATTTCACATCGCGAGTATCCATAAACCAAAGATCACGATATCAACTCAAATAAGAAGTGCAATGTTGAAAGCTTACCTCATGACGGCATGGTTTGGCTAATTTCCAACTTACAACTTGCAAGCATAACAACTCAACATAAGAGAGCCACAATGTCAAATTTTTAAGAACGAGAAAAGTAAAGTGTGTCATCAGGTTCGTGAGAGCTTTACTGACCAATTTTCGCATAACACCAAAAGAGTTTAATTTGAAGGATAGATAAAAGCAAGTCAAATGTACATTGGACTAGCAAATTGCTAATAGGTATGTATGGTGGACATATTGGAATAAATTGGTTTTTGGGAGTTGGATGCACGAGTAGAGCTCATACTTAGTACAAAATGAGGGCTAGCAAAAGACTGGGAGCGACCAACTAAGAGAGCAATAACGGCCATAATCATGTATAGCGACAAAACATCATTAAGAGAAGCATAAGATGGCATAATAAGTCAAAAACTAAATGATCATAGAGGCTTATGGCGACTTTGTATGAGTCAAACATGTGTAAGCATGCGCCAAGTCAACCCAAATAAAGCATCAAGGAGAAAACCAAATTAATGCTTCCAAATAATAAAAAGAACGCATGATTTTTTTCAAAGGCTCATTAAGCAATCTCAGTCATTTGAGACAAGTCATGCTACAGAAAAACCACTAAGCATACTATCAAAATGACATCAAGCACGACATGCAAAAGTCTAAGCCGCAGTCTAAACAAGCTCCTTTTTGTACCACTTTTTTGCATGAAACTTTTTCTCTTTTCCAACAACATTCGAACCTTTTTGAAACAACTCTTTTCATGAAAACCAACATGGATCAGAGGTAAAAATACACCTTGATATAAAGATAAAACAAGATCTGAACAAAAATCAAGGCGAAAAACGAAGACTAAACGCAGTTCTAGAAAAAGAGAACACTCGTTGAACGATAAGAGTGAAAAACGGAGTGTTCTTAGCAAATGAAAAGCAAGGCAACTTCTCCAAAAGAAATTTATTGGGGTCCAACCATTTATTGTAGCAAACAAAACTAAAGAAAACTGAAAACTAAAGTAAAGACGCTCCAAGAAAAACGCATAGTGCATGAAGCAATAAAAATATAGTGTGTTGAAAGGTGACCTGATTTTTGCCGATGAAGAAGGGGTGCCTCGGGGGCATCCCCAAGCTTTGACGCTTGTACCTCTTGGATATTTCTTGGGGTGCTTGGGCATCCCCAAGCTTGAGCTTTTGTCCATTCTTCAACTCATCTCATCATTCTCCAATCCCTACACTTGAAAACTTCCTTCATACAAAACTCAACACAATTCTATTAGGAACATTAGTGTAAGCATAATAATGAATCAACCCCTTTTTGGTTCAGATTTCAACTCAAAACCACCACATATAAAGCATATACTACTGTAGCAACTTCCCCAAAAGTTCCGTGATCAAAAGAACTAAAAAAGAAAGCGATCGAGAGGCAAACACAAATAATGGCAGAAATCTGTCAAAATAGAACAGCTGACAAAGGTCGATTTTTTAGAGGGTTTTCTGTTGCTCAATTAAAAAAGTGTAAAACTAATGAAAGTTTGGATATAGCCTGGGGCATATGCAAAAGAAATCGCAGGTCAAAAATATATTCTGAGAATTTTCACAAATTTTTACGGTGTAGCACCAAAATCTGTTTCAGGACAGCAACATCCCCAAATCTTACCTCACTCAAATTAGAGGTTTCTCTTGGCACAAAAATAAAAATGATAAGGAGCGGTTATTACAGTAGTAATAACTTCAAACACTCAAATAAAAGAAAAATAACTGAAAATAAAAAAATGGGTTATCTCTCAAGAGTGCTTTTCTTTAACGCCTTTGAGCTAGGCGCAGAAAGTGCGAATCAAGTAATATCAAGTGATGAATCATCAAGTTCATAATTTGCTCTAAGAATAGAGTCAAAAATTAATTTCTTCCTCTTCCTGGGGAAGTGTTCCATACCTTTCTTGAGTGGGAATTGATATTTGATGGTGCCTTCCCTCATATCAATGATGCCACCTACAGTTCGAAGAAAAGGTCTTCCCAAAATAATAGGACATGAAGCATTGCATTCAACATCCATAACAAGAAAATCAACGGGAACAAGGTTATTTTTAACCATAATAAGAACATCATTAATCCTTCCCAAAGTTTTCTTCTTAGCAACATTAGCAATAGGAATATCATAATAACACTTTTCAAGTGGCGGTAAATCAAGCATGTCATAAATTTTTCTAGGCATAATAGAAATACTAGCACCTAGATCACATAAAGCATGACAATCAAAACCATTAACATGCATATCAATGATGGGTTCCCAACCATCTTCTAACTTCTTGGGAATAGAAGCTTTTTGCTTCAACTTTTCATCCCTAATTTTCATGAGAGCATTGGTAATATGCTTAGTAAAAGCAACATTTATAGAACTAGCATTGGAACTCAAAGCAAGATTTTGCAAGAACAAAATAACTTCAGATATATTGCAGCCATCAACATCAAAATCATTGAAAGAAATAGAGCTATCATCTCCTACACTCCGAAAAATTTTAGCACTCTTTTGAGAAAAAGTTCTTGCAGTTTTGGGCTTTTTAACACAAGGAGTAGGAGTTTTGTCTACACCAATCAAAGTAAGGGGATTGCTAGAATTTGGAACAACATCATTGGAGGTAGTAATGGTACATACCTTCATCTTTCTAGCCATCTCATCTTCTCTTTCCCACCTGGCATGCAATTCTGCTAACATCCTAACATTTTCATCAAGTCTAACTTGGATAGCATTAGTAGTGGCAAAAGTATTGTTCTCCTTAACCTCATTAGGCAACACTTTTAGTTTCGGAAGTTCAACATCAAGAGCAAGGCTATCAACTTTAGAAGCAAGAATATCAATTTTGCCTAACTTTTCCTCAACAGACTTGTTAAAAGCAGTTTGGTTACCGATGAAGTCCTTGAGCATGACTTCAAGCTCAGAGGGCGCGACCCTAGTGTTGTTGCAGGAATTACCATAAGAGTTACCATAACCATTACCATTGGTAGAAGGATACGGCCTATAATTGTTACTAGCAAAATTGATCCTATAAGCATTGTTGTTAAAATTATTATTTCTAATGAAGTTTACATCAACATGCTCTTCTTGAGCAACCAAAGAGGCCAAAGGAATATTATTAGGATCAACATGAGTTCTATCATTAGAAAGCATAAGCATTATAGCATCAATCTTATCACTCAAGGAAGAGGTTTCCTCAACAGAATTTACCTTCTTACCTTGTGGAGCTCTCTCGATGTGCCACTCAGAATAATTTACCATCATGTTGTCAAGGAGCTTTGTTGCAGCACCCAAGGTAAGGGACATAAAAGTGCCTCCAGCAGCTGAATCCAATAGATTTCTTGAAGAAAAATTCAATCCTTGCAGAAATCTTCTTTTTCCCCAGCAATGGCGCCAGAAAAATGCTTGATTGCGGTGCAGTGTTGATGTAGATGACCGACCAGTTGAGAACCCCAAGAGAAGGTATGATGAGCACAGCAGCAAGTTTTCCCTCAGTAAGAAACCAAGGTTTATCGAACCAGTTGGAAAAATCCAAACTTCAGAAGGTGATGCCTGCTAGCTTCACGACAGCTCCAGACAATTTATAAGGCGCCTCGTCCAGGGCTTTGCTTTGCACCAGCAGCAACGTGGAACCTGCACACAACACAACCAAGTACTTTGCTCCCAACTTACGATGAGGTTGTCAATCTCACCGGTTTGCTATAAACAAAGGATTGAGCATATCGAGTGGAAAGCAATAGTAGTATGCGAGAAAGTAAATAGTGCGAGTAAAAGTAAACAATAATAGCAATGCAAAGGAAATTGGACCAGGGTCCACAGTTCACTAGTGGTGTCTCTCCATAAGATAAATAACAACATGTTGGGTAAACAAATTATAGTTGGGCAATTGATAGAATAAAGATAATGTGCATATGTCATGAGGATCACTATGAGATTTACTCTGGGCATTACAACAAAATACATAGACCGCCATCCAACTGCATCTATGACTAATAATCCACTCGCGAGGATATTGTCTGAACACCCCTCGAGTATTAAGTTGCGAACAATAGATAACCGCATTAAGCAAAGTGTGTAATGTAAACAAAACGAATGTCCTTAGACACTAGAATGTTGTTTTCTCCCTAGTGGCAACAGCACATCTACAACCTTAGAGGTTTATGTCACTCCCCCAGATTAAATAGAGGCATGAACCCAACTATCGAGCATAAATACCCCCTCTTGGAGTCACTAGTATCTACTTGGCCAAGATAGCTACTAACAACGGAGAGCATGCAAGATCATAAACAACATAGAGATAATATTCAGCACATCAACTTAACATAACACCAATATTCATCGGATCCCAACAAACACAACATATAGAATTACATAAAGATGATCTCGATCATGTAAGGCAGCTCACGAGATCTAAACATGAAGCACATGGTGGATAAGACAACCATCTAGCTACTGCTATGGACCCATAATCCAAGGTAGACTACTCACTCATCGCGCCAGAGGCAAGCATGGAGATGAAGAAGACCTCCGGTGGCGATTCCCCTCTCCGGTAGGGTGCCGGGAAGAGCTTCTGGACCCTCCCGATCTCGGGTCGACGACGGCGGCGGATCATGATATGTTTCTAGAAAATTGATCAGGGTCCTTAGGTTTTTCCCGTCGGGGGGTCTTTATAGGCGAAGGGGCAGCGTCAGAGGTGGACCAGGGTGGCCTCACCCATAGGGGGCATGGGCCAGGGGCAGGCCGCGCCGCCCTATGATGTGGCCAGCCCGTGACCCCCCTCCATCTCCTCTTCGGACTTCTGGAAGCTTCGGTAAATATTAGGAGATTCGGCTTTTGTTTCGTCCAATTCCGAGAATATTTCCTGTGTAACTTTTCTGAAACACAAAAATAGCGGAAAACAGGGAACTGACACTGTGTCATCTTGTTAATAGGTTAGTTCCAGAAAATGCATAAAAACGCCACGAAGTGTAACAAAACACTAAGCAAATGGTGTAAGAACAAGCATGGAGCATCAAAAATTATAGATACGTTTGAGACGTATCACATGTCATGCTTGATGTTATTTTGATTATATGCTTAGTAATTTTTTCTGTAGCATGACTTGTCCCAAATGACCGAGATTACTTAATGTGCCTTTGAAAGAATCATGCGTTGTTTTTATTATAGGGATTTCTATTTTCGTGCCCTCGGGTCCTTAGTTGTACTCAGTTTTCCCCAGCTCCTTAGTTTTTCCTTAGTTTTGCCCAAGCCCTTGTCTGAAACCCTCACAAGGAGCTCGGACGGGAGGAATCCCGTTCAGTTGACCGTTCTGTGCTGGCAAGTGGGGCCGTGTCGTGTGGGGCCTCGTGTGGGGCCGCGTCATGTGGGGCTGGTAGAAAGGGACCGCGTGGGACAGGACGAGACCGTGTTTGGTCATACGAGTGGAGCTGGGGCCATAGCGTGTGGGGCCGTAGCGTGTGGAGCCGTGTGGGTCTTGGACGTGGGCACGAGTGGTTTCTGTCTCTTTCGCCCAGATTAGCAGTTTTCAATGCACCTTTTTCCTCTCTCTCGCTCGATCTTATTCATTCTTGATTGCCCAAATTGGTAGCAAATCTAGAGCAGCTTCTGCTTCTGTTTTTTAACGCCATTCATTTCTTTATGCCTTCGTTTTTACCCAATCAGGTACTCCCTCCGATCCATATTACTCTTCACTAATACGGATGTATCAACCACTAAAATGTGTTTAGATACAACCACATTAGTGAAGAGTAATATGGATCGGAGGGAGTAGGAAATCTAGGGCACAAATCCAGAGAAAATATACGATAAGCTGCATACAGCAGCCAACATAGCATAGATAATAGTACTACCGAGATCCAACATAAGCTACATTTTACATGAATGGGATTAAGCTTGGAGGCTGCGCAGGTGAATCCCAAGTGCTTTGTGTTTGGCCATGAATGCATGCACGTTCACGGTCATTCCAACTCTAGCGCCGCTAATGGCTCTGCCAATGGATTCAGCATGGTTCACCAGGCAGTTGAAGTCGGTGGCGCGGAGCCTTCTATTGCAGAAGGGGCACCTGTAAACGCCTCGAGCAAAGTGGCAATCGTAATGGCCGGACTGCAGCCTCCTGAGGACGTGACGAGTCTTGGTGTGGAAGAACTCGTCGTCGCTGTCGACGTCGCTGCTCTGCACCTGTCATGTAGCACCAAAGATTGAAAAACACGGAGTCAATTGCAGCGATGATGGAACAGAGAGTGAACAAAAGATCATGCATGATAATATGGGCACGAAAAAAAGAGGTAGCCTCAGTTACATTGGACACACTTATATCCAGGATTTGAGTCAGTGAACCAAAGATCATGCACAACAAATTTGTACACACCAATTGTTCACTGACCAAACCCTGAATCAATTTGTGCCCAAATATTCATCATCATTGGCACAAATTAACCGGATGGGATTAATTACTCACATAAGTTAACCGAATCTTAAACAAAAGCAAATCACAAACACTAATAATGCAAGATCTAGAACTAGGAATAGACGAACCCTAATAACGCAAGATCTAACATGCAAGATCTAGAACTAGGAACAGACGAACCCTAATAACGCAAGATCTAACACAAAAGAATTGAACTAGGAACAGACAAACCCTAATAACGCAAGATCTAACACAAAAGGATAGAACTAGGAACAGATGAACCCTAATAACGCAAGATCTAACACAAAAAGGATTGAAATGGGATAAGAACAATGGAACAAAGGGTTACCTCCTCGTCGTCGATGATGCTGGTGTCATAGGGGTTCTCCGGGGCGACGTACGGCTCTTGTTCGTACGGGTCCCAATCGACGGGGGCCTAGACGAGGGCGGCGGCCGATGCGCCGGTGGCTACGTCGGAAGTAGCGACGGGGGCCTGGACGGGGGCGGCGGCCGATGCGCCGGCGGCTGATGCGTCGGCGGCTACGTCAGAAGTAGCGACGGGGGCCTGGACGGGGGCGGCGGCCGATGCGCTGGCGGCTACGTTCGAAGCAGCGACGGGGGCCTGGACGGGGGCGGCGACCGATGCGCCGGCGGCTGATGCGCCGGCGGCTACGTCGGAAGCGCCGACAATGTGCATCTCATTCTTCTCCATCGCCGGGGTTTTTTCTTCGGGTTTTTTTTTATGCGAAGTGGAGAAGATGATGGGACAGGAGAGGCGGTTGCAGTGAGAATGAGAGAGTGGGCGAGCGTCGAGGGAGAGATAGAGGGGCTCTATAAAGACGAAGGTGGCATGTACCGCAACACGCGTCCGCTATGCACGGCTGCAGCGTGCACCGCGACACGAGGCTAACCCTTCGACGTTTGGTGTACTCAGTTCTAACCTCGGGCCTTATACAGAAATTTTATCTGTACTCAGTTTTCCCCTCGAGTACTTAGACTGGCAAGTGCAATATACTTAGTTCTACCCTAAAGTAGCTGGTCAACAAAGAGTCAACAAATGAGATTAACATAGCTAATTGAGTCATTTCATGCGCAAAAAAATCCAAAAAAATAAAAACATAGTGGCACCTACTCATGGAGTCTTCCTACGCAACCTGCCACCTAGGAAACCTTAACAAACATAGATAAATCAAGTTTTACCACAAATTGCCACTTCTCAGAATCACTAGTAGCTATGAAGATGCATGGTTTTCCACTCAAACCCCTTTGCAAAACATCTTCCCCAAAACATAGTTTGTCTAAATGAGGCCATAATTCTCACACTCATGTATATTTGAATTGCAAATAATCTGATGTAGCCCAATATGAATTATATTGTACAAAACACACATTTTTCATTTTGTAATTCTTTTGTTTGAATCCCTTAGTCTATTTACTATTTACGTGCCCTTGGTTTCTTAGTACTACTCAGTTTTGCCCTTAAGTACTGTCACAAATGCTCACAGAAGCCCAAACTTATCCTGATTGGTTGAGCCGTTGTCACACGGATCGACTCCACCAACCGTTGATCCACTGATCTAATGGGCAGTATACCCCTCTCCGTCTCTTCGTGGCCACCCCTCTCTCTCTCTTCGTGGCCACCCCTCTCTCTCTGTCGGTGGATCAACGGTTGGTGGAGTCGATCCGTGTGACAAGTGACATACATTTATGGATTATTTTGCCACGTAACTATATTCCCTCTATTTATGCATTATTTTCCATGATTTAAAAATGTTAAACTAAAAAGTGGTATAATTTTGGTGTAAACAAGAGACATACATATTTGCGGATTTCGGTGAATGGATTATTTATCACCCCTCTAACAATTATCAACTATCTTTAGCATTCCTTTTCTTTTAGGGAATATAGTTTTGGTAATTTGAAATGGCCCAAAAGTGGTATAATTTTGGTAGAAACATGAGACATACATATTTGGCATATTTGGGGGATTTCGGTGAATGGATTATTTATCACCCCACTAACAATTATCAACTATCTTTAGCATTCCTTTTCTTTTAGGGAATATAGTTTTGGCAATTTGAAACGGCCCAAAAGTGGTATAATTTTGGTAGAAACATGAGACATACATATTTGGCATATTTGGGGGATTTCGGTGAATGGATTATTTATCACCCCTCTAACAATTATCAACTATCTTTAGCATTCCTTTTTTTAGGGAATATAGTTTTGGCTATTTGAAACGGCCCAAAAGTGGTATAATTTTGGTAGAAACATGAGACATACATATTTGACATATTTGGGGGATTTCGGTGAATGGATTATTTATCACCCCTCTAACAATTATCAACTATCTTTAGCATTCCTTTTTTTAGGGAATATAGTTTTGGCAATTTGAAACGGCCCAAAAGTGGTATAATTTTGGTAGAAACATGAGACATACATATTTGGCATATTTGGGGGATTTCGGTGAATGGATTATTTATCACCCCTCTAACAATTATCAACTTTCTTTAGCATTCCTTTTCTTTTAGGGAATATAGTTTGGGATATAGTTTTGGTTATTTGAAACATCCCAAAAGTGGTATAATTTTGGTATAAACATGAGACATACATATTTGTGGGATTTCAGTGAATGCATTATTTGTCACCCCTCTAACAATTATCAACTATCTTTAGCATTCCTATATTCCCTAACACTTTTTTTTTGATAATTTCGGTGAATGCACACACTAACTTTGAAAACAACTACAAGTACATGTAACTGAATAATGGATTTGTAACAAGGGATCCCTTGTAACAACTTCTAGCACTTGATGAGCAATGATAAGAATCCGATCGCAATTATATAACAAAAAAAACAACCAGCCATCAGATATGCTTGCTTCTTCAACTCGATCAGCTGCTTTAACTGCTTGTTCATTTTCTTCAGTTCTCCCTTCACTTCCACTAGTTCTGCATTGGGAGCATTAGGCATAATTGTAATGGCTCCTCTCTCCGCCGCATTCTCTACAGCAAGTCCCCCCTCCCAAATTGCGCTCCCCAATAGCGCCAATTGATTCCTGCAATTTAAGCCTCTGAACGTACACATCGATCCACTCGAAATACCTGCATTTCTTCAGGATCTGAAAACAACAACGTGAACCCTAAATCCCAAATTCGAGGGAATAACAAGAAAATAGAGAGAAAACAGAGCAATTGGAGCGAGATCTAACCTTATCCCCCTCTCTATATGGCAAGCTCTCGCATGCAAGGAACTCACGTCCATGGTTGCCGTTGTCGTCCGTCTTACAGATCGACCGCTTCAGAGGCTCCTGGCGTGGGCAGTCAGGGCATCTTGTCAAAGGCACGGGTCCATACTGCGGCCATGAAGAACGGGAGGTCAAAGAGAAACTAGACATCACCCGCCTGCCGAAGAAGGGCTGCCGCTGGCGGAGAAGAAGAACAATGGGGCGCGGGGAAAGAAAGGGGAAGCAATGGCACGGGCACGGGCGCGGGGCTGGCTCGGGCTCCCATTTTGCAACGGTCACCTGGGTAAGCTGTGGGTCCGACGCGCTAACGTGGACAAGTTGTGGGTCCCACGATGATCTGGATAAGTGGAGACGTGTCCACTACGGGGCACCAACAGTGGCCCCACTTGCCAGCACCAACCAACGGTCAACTAAACGGGATTCCTCCCGTCTGAGCTCCTTGTGAGGGTTTCAGACAAGCGCTTGGGCAAAACTAAGGAAAAACTAAGCGGCTGGGGAAAACTGAGCACAACTAAGGACCCGAGGGCACGAAAATAGAAATCCCTTTATTATATGGGAGCATATTATTATGGTATTCAACTTTGATGCTTTATTTGGGTTGACTTGGCGCATGCTCACACTATGTTTGACTACAAACCAGTTGCCTCAAGCCTCTATGATCATTTGGTTTTTGACTTGTGATACCACTTTATGCTTTGGTTAATAATGTTTTGTCACTATGCATGATTATGGCCGTTATTGCTCTCTTAGTTGGTCGCTCCCAGTCTTTTGCTAGCCTTCATCTGTACTGAGAGGGAATACTTATCGTGCATCCAACTACCAAAAACCAAGTTATTTTAAAGAGTACACTATAAATTCCTATGCATGGTATTTTGAAGCCATTCTAAGTGAATTTTCATGTGGTACCTTTCAAAAAGCCCTTCAAAATACTTCTCATTTTGTGACACTGTTTTCAGCTCATGAGGACGTAGTGGTCGGATTTGCTATCTTCCATATTGTAACCTCTTTAAAAAGGAAAAAAGGATAAGAAAAGAAAAAAGGCACTCCTCCATTGTATGTGAAAGTTGGTGGGCACCCGAAGGATTCGGTTAGCCATGGTTTGTGAAAAGAAAAGTGGGGAGGAGTGCCAAGCTTTATAAAAAGAGCACAAATGTGCCAATTTATCTCAACTTGTTTAGTATGGAAGATAGCAAGAACCCCATTGCCAGTCGTTGACAAGAACAACCACCCCTCAAAACAATTTTTATCTCTGTTTTATAAATGAAAAGCTCTAGCACATGTTAAATCCCTGCTTCCCTCTGCGAAGGGCCCTTCTTTTACTTTTATGTTGAGTCTTCACCTTCTACCTTTATGCACCGTCTAAGAGAGCATAGTTGTCATTCTGAGTATAATGTGCATAGTCCCAAAATTTATTATCGATTGATTCATGATTATGGTTTTGCTTGTTCTCAAATTATTTGTATCTAGTCGCCCTCTTAAACTTGAAGGTGTCCTATGCATATATGTTTTGCTACTCCATGAGGGACAAGTTGAATACCACTTTGTTATGTTTTTCTATATGCTCGAAATAAACAAATGACTTTCAATGCATTATTACTCATGATCTTTTGTTTGTGTTACTTTTCATGTTATAACATGGTTGCTAAGTTCTATTATCAAGATTATATCTTTTATGCCCATGTTTAGAGTACTTGATCTCAGCACTCAATACTTTACATCGTTTTGATGCATGTCACCTCAAAAATTATTGTTTTGTTATCACTTACCTACTCGAGGACGAGTAGGAGTTAAGCTCGGGGATGCTTGATACGTCTCAAACGTATCTATAATTTTTTATGCTTCATGCTTGTTTATACACCATTTGCTTTGTGTTTTGTTTACACTTCGTGGTGTTTTTATGCATTTTCCGGAACTAACCTATTAACAAGATGCCACAGTGCCAGTTCATGTTTTCTGCTGTTTTTGTGTTTCAGAAAAGTTACACAGGAAATATTCTCGGAATTGGACGAAACAAAAGCTGAAGTTCCTAATTATCTGACACGAAGACAAAGTCCAAAGGAGAGTCGGAGGTGGACCAAGGGGCAGCAACACCTAGTGGTGGCGCGGGCCACCCCTAGGCCACGCCACCAGGGGTGTGACGACCTGGTCCACCTCCTGACATCGCCCTTCCGCCTATTTAATCCCCTCGACGGGAAAACCCTAAGGCCCAAACTCTTTTCCAGAAAACATACTGCAAGCCGCCGCCATCGTCGATGCGAGATCGGGAGGGTCCAGAAGATCTTCCCGGCACCCTACCGGAGAGGGGAATCACCACCGGAGGCCTTCTTCATCACCATGCATGCCTCCGGAGTGATGTGTGAGTAGTCTACCTTGGACTATGGGTCCATAGCAGTAGCTAGATGGATGTCTTCTCCTCCATGTGCTTCATGTTTAGATCTTGTGAGCTGCCTATCATGATCAAGATCATCGTTATGTAATTCTACATGTTGTGTTTGTCGGGATCCGATGAATATTGAGTACTATGTCAAGTTGATTTGTGATTTGTCATCTCTATGTTGTTTATGATCTTGCATGCTCTCTGTTGCTAGTAGATATCTTGGCCGAGTAGATGCTAGTGACTCCAAGAGGGAGTATTTCTGCTCGATAGTGGGTTTATGCCTCTAGTAATCTGGGAGAGTGACAATAACTTCTAAGGTTGTAGATGTGCTATTGCTACTAGGGAGAAAATAACAATCTTGTGTTCAAGGATATTTGTATTGTTTATATTACACACTTTGCTTAAGGCGATAATCTGTTGCTTGCAACTTAATACCCAACGGTTGCTCGGATGACATCCGGCGGGTGGATTATTAGTCATAGATGCAGTTGGATTATGGTCTATATATTATATTGTAATGCCCAAGTGAATCTCATAGTGATCCTCATGACATGTACATGTGTTGCTTTGCATTCTTTATTCTGTTAATTGCCCAACTGTAATTTGTTTACCCAGCATGTTATTTATTTTTATGGAGAGACACCTCTAGTGAACTGTGGACCCTGGTCCATTCTTTTACATTCATATTACCGTTTACTTTCTACAAGCATTATTTACTTTCTTGCAAACAAATATCTATTACCACACGATATGTTTAATCCTTTGTTTATAGCAAATCAGTGAGATTGACAACCTTACTGCAAGTTGGGGCAAAGTACTTTGGTTGTGTTGTATGCAGGTTCCACGTTGCTGCTGGCGCAGAGCTACGCCCCAGACAGGCGCCATAAATAAATTCTCTAGAGCTATCGCCAAAGCCAGCTAGCATCAACCTTCAGAAGTGGTTTCTTTCTCCTACTGGTCGATTAAACCTTGGTTTCATACTGAGGGAAAACTTGCCGCTGTGCTCATCATACCTTCCTCTTGGGGTTCCCAACTGGGCTGTTAGCACCGCCATCAGGCAGCAAGGAAGGCCGCAAAAGAATGAACTGGGTTTCCTAGGAGACTATGATACAACCCAAATCGGCGGGTGGTTTGGGGTTTTAAGATATTGAGCTATTTAATCTTGCTTTGTTAGCAAGACAGGCATGGCGCATCGTCCAAGTACCTGACTCTCTTAGTGCTCGGATTTTGAAAGTAGTTTATTTTCCTAACGGGGATATCTTATTAGCGGAGGTGGTAAATCATCCCTCCTAGGTATGGTGCTCAATTCTTGAAGGCCGAGACGCTCTGCAGATCCGTTTGATTAAATGCATCGGCGATGGGAGGTCAACGAATGCGTGGAATACTAACTGGTTACCGAGAGATGCAAGGCTTAGACACGTTGCACCTCGAACAGAAGATCCACCACTGATGGTTTGTGACTACACCTACCAGGCTATGGCGGAGTGGAATGTACAGAAGCTTGAAGAGCATTTTCTTCCAGCAGATGTCAAAGTTATTAAAAATATCCCTTTGAGTCATCGCTGGCATAACGATTTTTGGGCTTGGCATTTCGAGAAAAAGGGCATATACTCCGTTTGATCCTGCTATCGAGCCGTTGCAGCTACTAAACGTGTGCGAGAGGCTTGGCTTGATGATCGCCCAGGATCGTCGAGGTGAAGGAGGATGAAGGAGCTTGGAAGCATCTCTGGGGAATCAGAGTGCCATCAAAAATCCGAATTTTTGTTTGGAGGCTGGCACACCTTTCTGTACCCACTCGGGACATCCGACAAAGGAGGAACATGACTCCAACGGTGGCGTGCACGATTTGTGGTCAGGAGGATAGCTGGAGACATTCTTTGATTGATTGCAATCTTGCAAGGTGTGTGTGGGCTCTGTCTAAGCTAGATATTGTGGACCATGTCGTGCTCTCGCCGGAACCAACGGCAAAGTTGTGGTTGTTTTCGATGATTGAGACGATGAAGGAAGCGGATCTGATCCGAATGGTCATGACTCTGTGGGCAATCTGGAATGCGAAGCGCAAGGCAGTCCACAAGGAAATTTTCCAAAGCCCGATGGCTACAATAGGCTTTGTAAATCGGTTCATTGTGGACCTGGAGGTGAGTAGGCCGGTGCAGCAACCGAAGAAGGTGCACAGTCCGACTCCAAGTCGGAGTGTGGTGAGGTGGATTGGCCCGCCTACAGGCAAAAGGTCAATGCCGATGTTGCAATTGCTAAGACGGTGGTGAAAGGAGCAGTGGGGGAAGAAGGAGTGTTCCTAGGAGTGTCAGCGGTTGTTTTCGATGGAATTACCAGCCCGGAAATTATGGAGGCGCTTGTGTGTCAAGAGGGCATGATGATCTCGATGTTGGGCCAATGCACCTCGCCACTGATTGTCTGAATGTGGAGAAGGGGCTACATGATGGAGACCTGGGAGAAACATCAGCATTTTGTTGGTGATCAGGGACAGGGTGTCACTACATGGAGGAACTACCTTCAGACATGAACGGAGGGAGTTTAATGAAGAAGTTCACAAATTGGTTAGGTTTGCTTCGTCCTTGCCAGTGGACCGTTATGTGTGGTTTTAGATCCACCAATTGAGTTACAAACTCGTTTAAAAATTGTGATTGTTTAATATATTGAGTCCCACCCCTAAAAAAAGAAGTTTTGCTACGGATTCTAAAAAAAGTTTTTCTATGGTAGCTTTTGTGGACAGATTTCTGAATGACCTGGAGTCGAGCAGAGAAGCGAAACCAGCATTGGTTTCAGCTAGTAACCTCTCACGAGCACGGCGACTAGCTGAACGGATTGCCCCACCCTGGCACCCCAGGAAAGGGCCAAGCTTAACGTCGATGCGGCGACGGCGAGGAATGCGGCGAAGGAGCGGCCGGGCTCGTATTGAGGGTGTCTACTTGGGTGCATCAGCAACGGCGTATGAAGGGATGCAGGCGGACGTCCTCGTACACCTCTTGGCGGACAAACAATTCTGCACCTTTTTTCTGACAGCTTAATTACTTATGAAATAAATTCGTTTTTTAACTTACATTGTAATCTGGCGGCTGTCCGCCAGTTCCGCGGGACTGTCCACTTGCATACCTGCACATCCGGGAAGCCTAGAAACTTTGGCTTTGAACCTGGCGCAGGATTTGTTGCTTGGTCCGATCCTTGTTGCTTCTGAGTGTTTAGAAGTTGTCAAAGGTTTGCATTTGCATGGTCGGCACTTTGGGAGTTATTGGCAATATTCTGCTTGCGATCAAGGAGATATCAGAGAGTAGAGGTGATACTTCGTTCAGCCATGAATGGAGGGAATCAAAATTTGAAGCTGACAAGCTGGCGAGACTTGCTTTTTCTCTGTTGGCTATTTAAAACCGCCCGATGGTTTGAACTAGATGCTTGGAAAGGTAACTTCTTCTCCTGGAAAGATAAACCAATCTTTGCATTACATTCTAAGTGGTTTTTTTGCGTGCTTCCTTTGGTCGAATACTTCACTCTGATTTAATTGATAAGTAATGCACTAATGTGTTGGAAGTTAAACAATTGAATTTGGGGAGATTTCCTGATGGCATAATTTGGGCATTGGCAAAGTTTCTATGTTTACTAAAGAATCAGTGTATAGAATCTTGGAACGTCATGTTCCCAGTTCTCACATCAAATGGATTTGAAAAGCTAAAGTGCCACTAGAATTTGAAATCTTTACGTTGCAATTGTTCTAGGGTTCTATTCCAACTAGAGAATATGTGATGAAAAGAAACTAGATGTGATAAACCCTTAATAATTAAATTAATTTTTCTCAGCATTTATTCTTTACTTGCCATGTAGATTGTGTAGTTTGGGGGTGCTTTGGGTCCTCTTTCGAAACTTCTCTCTACTATAATTCTCTTTGTGAAGATTTTTCTTGGTTATATTTTTAAAAAAATCTGGTGTCGATTGTTTTTGTATGGTCGGGCTATTTGTTGTTTGGTTGGCAATCTGGACCATGCATTCACAACAAATAACTTTTAAGAAGCATGTGCTTACGACTCTGTGTGGAGATAGTTCCCATTCTTTGTCCGCTCTTGAAGTACTGGACATACCTCCAGATGCCAAAGAACCGAGAAGAAATGTGTGGACGCTGAAAAATTCTTAGGGCCGTCCCTAGCAAAAATTGAAGTGACAAATAAAGATTGTTTGTCCAACAAAAAAATATGGCAACTTTTCAAAAAGAGAGAGAGACATTTTTTTTAAAAAAGACAAATTTAAAGATTGTTTCTCCAACAAAAATCATTGTTGGCAATCTGGACCATTCACAACAAAGTAACCTTTGGGAAGCAAGTGCTTAGGACGTGAAGATAGTTTCCACTCTTGGTCCGCTCTTAATGTATTGGCCATAACTCGAGATGTCAAAGAACCAAAAAGAAACGTTTGGAGACTGACATTAGCGCTATCTTTGACCAAAAAAAGATAGTTTTCCAACAAAAATATGGCCCATACAGGTCTCGAACCTGTGACCTTCGCGTTATTAGCACGACGCTCTAACCAGCTGAGCTAATAGGCCTTGATGTTGATATAACTCATAGATTTATTGTCAACCTATACATAGTATTGACGAACAAAGCTCTACTCAAGCTAACGACGGCGTAATTTCTGGGGGAAACGGAGACCAGATCTCGGAAAAGGAAAACGTTTGCTGCTGTCAGGATAATGCATGGTAACTGAATAGATGCTTTGTTTAGCTTACCTGTTTGTGCTACTCCTTTCCTTTTTGTTGCTCATCAATCATGCCGCTCGATCGGATGAGTGGATCACATCTTGGCTCTAGCATGAGAAAAGGAGGCAAACACGTAGCCAGATATGAATTGCCGGCTTGATCGATCGATCGATCTTCCTAAGCAAATTAACGCCGGCAATTCATCCTTGGCTACATGTACAGTGCAGCTAACCTCCTCCCCGCATGCAAGAGCTGAAAGATGATAACAGTGCGGCTAGCTAGCTAGGTAGTTTTCATGGCGGCAATGGGACACTGGATGGGGAAGAAGACGGCATCGCCCGTGTGATGCTTATTATAGGGGGATCGAGCTCCCTCTTCTCAGCGTTTGGAGCTCGGTTGCGGCCGGTGCGTACGTGGATCTCATGTGATGGTCTCCGAGATTAGACACACGAGGACATGCATTGGTGGTCACCTCGTACGTAGCAGCATGCAGCTCCATCACCTATTGCCCTATTGCTACGGCCTACACGCTTCCTTTTGGTCATCACACAAACAGTTTCCGTCCTATGCACCCCACTCGAAAATGTTGCCAGCTGAATTTACGCGGAGATGCAGAGGCTCCTGTTGTCAGCAACTGCAAGGTACGCACGTCATGCTGTTCGGCAGTAAGATTCGCAACTAATCAAAGTACAGATGAGAGCTACTCTCTCCGTTCCATATAAGAGTGGCAATTGATAGAGTAGATCAATACCATTAGAGCATCTCCAGCGGGCCGACCCATTTTCATGTTTGAGTCTGTACAATTCGGTCCGTTTGGATCGGCCCAGCGGATAGAAAAACGCGGACGTCCGTTTAGGTCGAGGGGTCAAACCAGCGGTACCACCTAAAAAATGTAAAAAAACTTTTTCTTCTTCCCCAACCACATCCCCGACCACCACCGCCTTCGCCTCCCTGCCTCGACCCCGGCCGCCTCCCCTCTCCTTCCCTAGCCCCGGCGCCTCTCCTCTCCTTCCCCACCCCTGGCGCATCCCCTCTCCTTCCCCGGTGACAACTAGCTTCACCCTCGGCCACATCTAGCTCCGCCCCCGGCCACATCTAGCTCCACCGCCTCTCCTCCGGTCTCCTTCCCCGAGCTAGGCCGGCCGCCGCCTCTCCTCCGTAGCACTTCGCGGGCAGTTGCAGCGATTCCTCGCACGGCGAGCGGCGGCGGGAGGTCCGAGCCACGGCGGCGGCGGGCATCTTCTGCGATTCCTCGCACGGGCGGCGGGAGGTCAGAGCAAAGGGGGACATCGCCACCCGAGGGAATCTCGGGGAGGTCGCCTTCAAGGGGGGCTCAGGAGGACGCCGTCGAGATGCACCTGCGAGATGCATCGGACAGTACTATTGGGAGAAAGTGAGAAAAGAAAAAAAAGAAATATAATGTTAGAATGACAGGTGGGCCTGTATGTGTCTGGGCCGGACGCGCGGATGCGTCCAGTGTGTCCGAGCCGACCCAAACGTGGAACAAATTTGGGAGGGGTCGCGCGTGGACAATTTGTCTGTTTGGGTCGTCCCGCTGGGCCGCGTTTTTGGTGCCCTCCTGTCCGATCGGACCACTTCGAACCGCGTTTGTCCGTTTGGATCGACCTGAGATGCCCTCACCCATACTCATATAGCTAATGGGGATAGAATTGTACGCATAACTTTATCCCCACACATAACCGACGGGTATCCATACCTATCGAATACCCGCATGTAGATCAAATAGTACAGAAGTTGTTCATAATTTTACATTCATAGATACACAATTGACCGCAAAACTCAATTATCTCAATTCTCAACTGGATAACAGGTAGATGAATAGTACATAAAATATCATCAGAATTTATAGAAATCAAAATTTAGATACAACTAGGTTGCATTGGTTGGAACACATACATGTGTGAAAGAAGCTATTAGTATAGGCTCAGATAAATGATTTGATGTAATACCTGGTTTCCTGCCACTAGTGGAAAACGGGCCTTTGGTCAGGCCCCTTTAGTCCCGGCTGTTATCTGGGCCGGGACTAAAGGCCTGGCCACGTCGCCCCAAATTCGCCCACCCGCAGGGCAGCCTTTAGTCCCGGTCCGTTACAACCCTTTAGTCCCGGTTTGAGACACAAACCGGGACTAAAGGGCTGTGCGGTGAGCGGTCCGCATGTGCACCCCCTTTAGTCCCGGTTTGTGTCTCAAACCGGGACTAAAGACTTCTGCCTATATATATGGCCGCACCACTCTCTCCTCTCCCTTGTGTTTTTCTTGGATGGAGGAGTGTGGGTTTGTGCTATTTTTGTATTTTATTCCTATGCACTAGAGGTGTTTGTTGAAATGTGTGTTAGAGCGATGCCACTTAAGTTCACCGAACACAACTACGATATGAGGTGCCAGAGATCCGAAGAGGAGTTGGAGGGGGGCCACAAGGGCCCCACACACCAGGGTGGCGCGGCCAGGGTCCTGGCCGCGCCCCCTATGTGTGAGAGCCCCTCGGGCCACCTCTGACGATGCCCCTTCGCCTATAAAGACCCCCCGACGGAAAAAACCTAAGTACCCGATCAATTTTCCAGAACACATCGCGATCCGCCGCCGCCGTCGACCCAAAGATCGGGAGGGTCCAGAAGCTCTTCCCGGCACCCTGCCGGAGAGGGGAATCGCCACTGGAGGTCTTCTTCATCGCCATGCTTGCCTCTGGAGCGATGAGTGAGTAGTCTACCTTGGACTATGCGTCCATAGTAGTAGCTAGATGGTTGTCGTCTCCACTATGTGCTTCATGTTTATATCTCATGAGCTGCCCTACATGATTGAGATCACCGTTATGTAATTCTACATGTTTGGTTTGTTGGGATCTGATAAATATTGGTGTTATGATTGAGTTGCTATACTGAAATATATCTTTTGTTATCTCTATGTTGTTTATGATCTTGCATGCTCTCCGTTGTTAGTAGCTATCTTGGCCGAGTAGTTGCTAGTGACTCCAAGAGGGGGTATTTATGCTCGATAGTGGGTTCATGCCTATATTTAATCTGGGGGAGTGACAGAAACCTCTAAGGTTGTAGATGTGCTGTTGCTACTAGGGAGAAAACAACATTCATATGCTCAAGGGCATATGCTTTGTTTACATTACACACTTTGCTTAATGCAATTATCTGTTGTTCGCAACTTAATACTTGTGGAGTTCTCGGATTGATTCGCCACAAGTGGATTATTAGTCATAGATGCAGTTGGATGGCGGTCTATGTATTTTGTTGTAATGCCCAGAGTAAATCGCATAGTGATCTTCTCGACATATCACGTTTATCTTTATTCTATCAATTGCCCAACTGTAATTTGTTTACCCAGCATGTGTTATTTATCTTATGGAGAGACACCACTAGTGAACTGTGGACCCCGGTCCTATTTCCATCATATTGCTATCACCTGTTTACTTTACTCGCACTGTTTACTTTACTCGCATACTTCTACTGTTTTCCACTCGATACGCTCATAACCTTTGTTTCAAGCAAACCGGTGAGATTGACAACCTCATCGCAAGTTGGGAGCAAAGTATTTGGTTGTGTTGTGTGCAGGTTCCGCGTTACAGCTAGCAAGCAAAGCTTGGACGAGGCGCCATATATAAATTGTCCGAAGCTATCGCAAACTAGCAAGCATCACCTACAGTCGTATTGCCCGCTCTTCTCCTGATCGATAAAACCTTGGTTTCTTAACTGAGGGAAAACTAGCTGCTATACTCATCACACCTTCCTCTTGGGGTTCCCAACGGGCTGGTCATTCACCACGCATCAAGCTAATTTTCTGGCGCCGTTGCCGGGGAGGAAGAGTGTAACACCCCAACTTTTCTAACCCAGGTTAAGTACTGTTAAGTGAGGCAAAAATGAGGGCCAACAAAAACTTTTTGTTCTTAAAAAAATTTAATGAAGTCTCTTGCATGTTTCCTTAATTATTTTGTGATTGTTGCTTGTGTAAGTCACTTGTTGAACCGGATTGTTAACCAATACAATCCTTGTGCCCTTGTGATAATGTCATTAGCAATGCTACTAGTTATTTTTGCAAAAGCATTATCTTGGCAACCCCTCCTATTTCAAATGATTTGACTTTCTCCAAAAACAAAGAGCCAAGATTTATTTTAACACAAAGGTTTTCCAAACTAATTATTTATAAAACCTATGGGGATCTATAGGTTGGTATGATCCCACTATTTTGTGAACTATTATTTTACAAATATTTTACAAAAGGATTTCGAACACCTTTGAAAAGCTTCAAGGAGGGAGATGTTCTTATCTCCACTATTTTCTATAAAATCTTGCCAAAGCTTTGCTCCTTTAATTAAAACCTTCATTAAACCCTACCATGACATGATCATGCTTGAGCATTCGTTCACCATTGCTTCTAGGAATGGTAGAATGTTGTTTGCAATGACTTTGCTTGACCATGTGTGTTCGATTGACTTGTGTGAGTTCTTATGCGTGTCTAATCTGAAGTAGGCTTGTGGCCCAAACTTATCTAAAACACCTCAAATTATACAAATGCCAGTGGAGATATGCTTACTAAGTATTTTCAAATTATTATTTTCAAATAAAACCCCTTTCAAATATTGTCTTCTCTATCAAGTCTAAAACCCCATTTCTTATGAAAGGAGTATTTATTTTCAAAACACAAGTTTATCAAGAATCAGGAATGAGATTCACTCTATGTGTGTGCTCATTTCATTTCACAATTATCTTTTATAAAAGAATGATCACAACTTCTTTTCCTGTTTCCAAAAATAGCAGAGGTAGGAAGGACACCTTTTGTATTCTTGTTTTCTCTAAAAATTATTGGAATAATACTCTATGTTTATAAAAGTGTTGTGTCCTTTCTCTTTCAAAAACCTCCACTTGGCTACGATCAACTTTTGAATACAAATAAACCAAAAACAAAATATGATCTATGTGTACGTGTGAGCAGCTGGATCTCACAATCTATCTTGAAGTTTCCCTATCCATCCTCTATCTTGTTAATCACTTCTATCATCTTGCCGAGATCACTGCCGAATCAAGGTTCATCTTTTCTCAAAACTATTTCAAGGTTTAGCCAATATGTTTAGAAACTCTATTAGCATCTGATTGGGAAATATGATCTATCTTTTATATTACTCTATTTCCTATTAAAGACTTTTTTCTATGAAATAATTATTTGTTTACTTTATCCAGCATAATTTATAAAATGAATGGGAATGGCAACTATGCCGTTTCTTTGCACCTTTTAATCGTAAATTAAGTATTAGAAAAACTCTAGCAAGCTATCATATGCAAGTAGGATCCTTTGAACTTATTACCTTGCCAAGTTATTTTTAAAAATCTTCAAAAGCTTAGTCAACTCAAAAACTTCTTCAAAGCTTGGAGGCATTCTTTGATAGTGATATACAAATCTCTTCTATTTATTATGGAGCTAGTGTGGCCTAAATCCTTTGTGGTTATTCTCAAAATTCCCGAGCTCCAAATTCAAACAAAGGTTTCATCAACTTTGGCTTGCAAACCAAGAGTGATCATATGAGCCCCAAAATTCCTAAAAGTTGGCAAGGATATGCCTAAACTCATGATCGCAACTCTGATCTACCTACGCATGGTTGTTGTGGACAAATTTTTGAAAATGCAATTTAACTACGAACCCAACCAAAGCTTGCACATCCCTCCTTACACGCTCTATCCATCTAGCAAAATGGAGCGCTTCAGAGTGACATTGATCTCTCCTGCATCCTCTCTACTCGATCTAGTCGACCTGATGCAGCTACGGTAGGCTACAGTGCCACCTCTTGGCTGGCGTGCTAAGAGGGAAGAAGAGAAGGAGACCGATGCCCTTTTTCTATTGATGTCTGCCCACTCTATTTCTTCACCTCCTGTAGCCACTGTCACCCTTCCTCTCTCTCGTGAGTGCGCATGCTCCAACACCGCCACCAGGGCCCAATAGCTGGCCCGGGACGCCGCCACCCTCCCTCCTTCCTTTCTCCATCCGGTGGGCACCAAAATCTTGGTCAGCTTGGACGTGACCACTCCTGCTCACGTGGTCGCGCCAGCAGGCTCCTCTGCCATCCCTCTCCGCATCCCGCACGCTCCCGAGGTCGCCCATGACCTACAACCCTCTAGCTCGTGCTCGACCACCTCGTGGCCGCCCCGACCGTGGACGCCGTTGCGTTCCAAAACGTACAGTGCACCAACGGCCAAGCCAAGCTTTCAATCCAAAAATCATCGTGCCAGTAACATAACTCAATCACCATATCATGCTTTCGTGCACTGTTGTCCGAGAACTACGGATCAAACACCTTTAGCCCGTTTTAGAGACCGTCGGTTTTCGAACAGCTCGGCTCGTGCCTGGGCTATGCAAGGCTGGCCTAGTACTCCCCTCTCCGCACCTTACACGACGCAGCCGCCCCTTTCCCCTATCGCGTCCGTGCACGCGTCGCTCTCGAGCAGCCCCGCATCCGCGTGCACCGCCTCTCGCCCTTCCTTTTTAACTCGAACCCGAGCCCTCGTCCGCCCCTCCCCTCTGTGCCTCATTCTCCTCCTCTCTCTTCTCGTCACCTCGCAGAAGCAGACGAGGGAGAGCCCTGCCTTGTTTCTCGCCGGAGATGAGGCCGAGCTAAGCCGGCCGTACGGCGTGTTGTCGTTCGCAGCGGGGTCGTCGCCCTCCATCCCTGCCCTCTTATCTCTCTTTCTCTCTCTATTCTATGTGACTCTATCTAACTCTCCTGATGCCTCATAGTGGCCCTTTCCTTGCCAGGATCCTGCTGGACGTCGCCGTCGTCGGAGCTCTGTCGATGTATAGATGCGAAGCTTGTCTCTGTCCTTGTCAACGACTGGCAGCAGCCAGCACGGCCCCGGCGCCTTGCCAAGCTCGCCCCTCGCCTCCACACCGTCCCTGCCTTGTTCCCACGACATCCCTGAGTCCTACGGTGAGCTCCCACCCTTCCTCCGTCGTCTCCGTCGAAGAGCAGCAAGCCAGGCATCGTGCATGTCCTGGAGCACGAAATTTAAAGCACCTCACCTGCTCATTTCAGTCGTTCCTGGTCACAGCCCATGGTTGGGCCGGCCTGGTGGAGATCTACCAAATAATCGGCCCGTTATAGTTTTTTTTTGAAATCTGCTGCCATTTTCAGCAGACGTGTGAGCTTGGAAAATTCATAGAAAATTCTAGGAGCATGCAAATGACTTGATTCAAATTTCTGTGGGTTTCATATGAATTTTTCTCTCACCTGGAACTGGAATCTTGCCAAATTCCTTTCTATAGATTTACTTACATTTAATCTTGTAAAACTGTGTAGTTTCCACCTTTAAATACAAATCTCGAGTTACAGGAATCCTAAAAATATGAATCCAAATTCCCTGGAAAGCTTATCAAAATATATTTCATATGCCGCTAGTTTGAGTTCGTTTGGTTCTACTGTTTGTGTGCAGTAAAAATAACAATGGTGTTTCTAGACTGTCTTAAATAATTTAAAACTCAAGTTTTAAAGTAGGTATTGAGTGGATTCCAATTTTCAGTGGTCATGTACTTGTCTATCTTTCATATTCCCTATTTCCAAATTTTTCTGATAAATTGATATTTTTCTAAGATTTTATTTCCTTAAACAGCCATTCTTTATACTAGGAAATTTGTAGAAAAATAACCACAACGTATTTTTGGGTGAATCCACTTTTGTTGGATTCATAAAAATGATACTTTACTGATTGTTATGCTGGTAGCATGCTTTGATCTAATATAATTGCCTACTTGTTATTTAGAGCTTAATTAGGGTTTAGTTAATAGGTAAATCCTCGCTCTATTCCTCGAAATAGTTATTGGTGTATAAACACCTGAGAATGTTCAATGAGTAAACTTGTTTGCTTATGATACTTTCTTGGTGTGAAATGTTTGATGTGATGGTATGTGTGGCCTATTCTTGCTTGCATGCTTATATTTGTTGTTATTTTACCGGCGCTAGATTCGAACGACACCGAGTGTGCCGAGGAGGGAGAAGTGTTTGAGTATCAGGAGGAGGAGGGCCAGGGACAAGCCAACCAAGGCAAGCCATCTATACTTGATGAATATCTGAATCATATTCACTTACTCTGCATGTATCATAAAGGTTTATCAAATTGCATGTTTTTACATTGCTATCGTCCTCGTAGCAATTATTTGTTGGCTCAAGCTCCGCAAGCCAATTTGTTATCATCCTTCGAGATGACCCCTTTGAACACCTATTCTTTACCCTTGCAATAGTGGCTTGTTGATTAGCAGCAAAGCCTTTGGGAAACTTCTAGTGGAGCCAAAAACTCTAGGATGGGAACACTCAAAGAAAGTTTCGAAAATGCTTTCGAAAACCTTGGAGTAGTATCTACTCCACTGAGATGCTTTCAAAAATGGTTTTGGACAAATAAAGTTGGACATGGAGTAAAAAGGAGTTGTGGTTTTAAAAGAAAAGACATTGGTGATTATGTACTCATCCGGGGCAATTAATCCGTGCAACCACATTACCCTGGTATGGGACGGGGCTTAGCCCGAAGTTTGTTTGCTTTAGTGCGGGGAGCCTCACACTATATAAGGGTTTGTAGGACCCCGGAATCCGGGTTGTCGCAAGTGGTGGGCAACAGTGTAGCGGGCCCGCCAATAGGCTACCTGTCCGGAAGACACTTGGGTTCTCCCGCCGTGGCGCCGGAGTTACGCTCGACGAACTGAGGTAGGCTGCCGAGGCATGCCGGGGAGGTACTCCATAGGGTAGACACCTGTACTAAGGTAGATGAATGGAAGGCTCTGATCGGGTGCTTGTCGTGGCA
Source organism: Dactylis glomerata (assembly GCA_007115705.1). Lineage (NCBI taxonomy): Eukaryota > Viridiplantae > Streptophyta > Magnoliopsida > Poales > Poaceae > Dactylis > Dactylis glomerata. Next base: position 1,257,201 of record QXEO01001107.1, on the reverse strand, counting down.
TAGGATGCTATGCGGGGATGATGCCCACACGATGAGTATTCGGATGGTGTGGGTAAAGTGTACAACCTCTGCAGAGTGTAAATCTATTCGAATAGCCGAGTCCTCGGTCATGGACGGTTGAACTGGCTATTGCCTAACCCAATGTCAGGTTTTGGTTTTACAAAATGTTTTCGGAAAAATGGGGAAAGGTGCCGGACGGGGTACTCGGAGGGTACTGCCGTGGCACGGTTATGGTTCGGAGTACTCGGAGGGTACTGCCGTGGCACGGTTATGGTTCGAAGTACTCGCAGGGTACTGCCGAGGGAATGGAGATGGTCATGTGTGATTGACCTGGTTTTATGAAGGAAGGTGGTCATGTTTGATTGACCACCGGCTATCTCTTGAAAAACAAATGAGTTCCCCCTTTCCTAGAGATTTTTACTAAAAAGGTTTTCTAAATGTTTTCTTTAATAAGGATATAGAAATGTCGTAAGACATGCTATATCGACACGAGAAATTGACTAGATAGGATAAACTAGATTAGAGCCTTTCACCTTGCTACATCCAAACTGCATAATAACACTCTTCTTAGATGGTTTGCGAGTACAATTCTAAAATGTACTCACGGCTTTGTCCCTGGCTATTAACTTGGTCAGACTATGGAGAAGACTACCCGGAAGGTGACGATGGTTACGATGACGCCGGTGCGAACTAGGAACGTCTCCCAGTCAGTTGCCTGTAGGGTAGTAGGCATGACGTGGGTCATCAACGCTGCTTGGTATCCGCTGCTTAGTTGTAGACTTGCCCTGCGTGGCAATATCATGCTTGGTCATGTGACCAATTGTAGGTATACTATTCGGTACTGTAATGGATGATGTAATTCTGTTATCAACTTGGATATGTGGATTCACGACACACTGATCATGGGATCGTGAATTGTATGCATATCGGGTATTCCGGATGGGTAATTCGGGGGCCCCACAAAGAGTGGAAGACCTCTGCAAGGGGAGTTTTTCACACACACATCCTTTACTTTATTTTAAGTTTTGCTTTACTTTATTTTTACTTGCATCGTTTTATATCAAAAACCCAAAAAAATTAGTTTCCTATTAGTTGTTATTTTTACTTGTCTTGCTTTATCATGCTTTCTATCAATGGTTGGTTTCTTTGAAACTAAATCTTTTTGGCAAGGTGGGTTCACGGAAGAGCAGCAAAATTATTATGAGGAACACCGCTTGTCACAAAAAGGGAAACACTTATGGGAACAAATCAATAGATTGTATATCATTGCTAGAAATGTGTGCTCTACTTATAATGTTACTTATTGCTTTGATGAATCTTGTTGCTGTAGGAGGTATAAACACCTCCCTTTTCAATATGAGTATAATGATGATGTTACCATATCTTCTTATATTAATGGAAATTATGACTTTTATGATGTGGAACAAATTGAAGAATTTATTGCTTGGAAGGGTGCATTCGAACTTGCTTATTTGCTTGAAAATATTGATGATGCACCTTATAAATATGAGGTTTATGATATACTTACATTTTGCTTTGATAATTACAAGGAAGCAAATGGCTATATTCTTAAATGTCTTAATAGATGCTCTCCAACGGAAGAGACTAATGCCTTGAAGGAGCCTATAGAAGAAGAAATTGTTGAAATTGGAAGCTCATTGGATGAAAAAGAGGAGGAAGAATGGAGCTACCCATGTCTACCTCCCAATAAGAGTAACTCTTTAATTAGTACCTTATTTGATCGCCCTAAATGCTAAACAAAGGAGGGTGAGTGTGATATTTATATTGTTGAGTTTGTTCACGATGCTACTGAAAATTATTATGAGAGAGGAAAATATGGTTGTTGGAATTCTCATGTTACTAAAACACCTCTCTTTATATTGAAAGTTCTGAAGTTGCTCTTGTTTTATCTACCCATGCTTGTTACTATGTGCTTCTTTTATTTATTTTCTTACAAGACTCCTATGCATAGGAAGTGGGTTAGACTTAAATGTGTTTTATATTTGCTCCTTGATGCTCTCTTTTGCTTCAATTCATATTTCTTATGTGAGCATCTTCTCAAATTACTGAGCCTAGCTCAAAGGCGTTAAAGAAAAGCACTCTTGGGAGATAACCCAATGTTTTATTTCCAGTACTTTTTCTTTTATTTGAGTCTTGGAAGTCATTACTACTATAATGACCGCTCCTTATCCTTTTTATTTTATTGTTGTGCCAAGAGAAGCCTCTAATTCGAGTGAGGTAAAGATTTGGGGATGTTGCTGTTCTGTTTTGACATTTGTCAGCTGTTCTGTTTTGACAGATTTCTGCCACTATTCGTTTTTGCCGCTTTATCGCTTTCTTTTGAGTTCTTTTGATCACGGAACTTTTGGGGAAATTGCTACAGTAGTATATACTTTATATGTGGTGGTTTTGGGTTGAAACCTGAAGCAAAATAGGTTGATTATATGTTATGCTTACACTAATGTTGCTAATAGATTTGTGTTTAGTTTTGTATGAAGGAAGTTTTCAAGTGTAGGGATTGGAGAATGATGAGATGAGTTGAAGAATGGACAAAATCTCAAGCTTGGGGATGCCCATGCATCACCCCAAGAAATATCCAAGAAGTACAAGTGTCAAAGCTTGGGGATGCCCCCGAGGCACCCCTTCTTCATCGGCAAATATTAGGTCACCTTTCAAAACACTATATTTTTATTGCTTCATGCACTATGTGTTTTTCTTGGAGCGTCAGTTGTTTTAGTTTTCTTAGTTAGTTTAGTTTTGTTTGCTGCAATAAATGGTTGGACCCAAATAAATTTCTTTTGGAGAAGTTGCCTTGCTTTTCATTTGCCAAGAACACTCTATTTTTCATTCTTACAATTTCACCGAGTGTTCTTCTTTTTCTGCTACTGCTTTTGGTTTTCGTTTTTGCCTTGATATGCGTTCAGACCTTGTCATATCTTTTCATCAAGGTGTATTTTTGCCTCTGATCTTTATTGGTTTTCATCAAAAGAGGTGTTTATAAAAATTTCAAATGGTGTTGGAAAAGAGAAAAAGCTTTGTGCAAAATAGTGGTACAAGAAGGAGCTTGTGTAGACTGCGGGTTAGGCTTTTTCATGTCATGCTTGATGTCTTTTTGATAGTATGCTTAGTGGTTTTGCTGTAGCATGACTTGTCTCAAATAACTGAGATTGCTTAATGAGCCTTTGAAAAAATCATGCGTTGTTTTTATTGTATGGAAGCATTATTTTGGTTTTCTCCTTGATGCTTTATTTGGGTTGACTTGGTGCATGCTCACACATGTTAGACTCTTACAAAGTCGACAATACCTTCATGATCATTTAGTTTTTGAATTTTGATGCCATCTTATGCTTCTTTTAATGTCGCTTTGTCGCTTTGCATGATTATGGCCATTATTGCTCTCTTAGTTGGTCGCTCCCAGTCTTTTGCTAGCCCTCGCCTTGTACTGAGTATGAGCTCTACTCGTGCATCCAACTCCTAAAAGCCAAAGTTTTCCAAAGTGTCCACCATACATACCTACTAGCAATTTGCTATTCCAAGTAAATTTGACTTGCTTTTATCTTCTAGCAATATGCGAAAATTGGTCAGTAAAGCTCTCACGAATCGGAAGGCACACTTTACTTTTTCTTGTTCTTAAAAATTTGACATTGTGGTCTCTTATGTTGAGTTGTTATGCTTGCAAGTTGTAAGTTGGATACTAGCCCAACCATGCCATCATGGGGCAAGCTTTCAACATTGCACTTCTTATTTGAGTTGATATCGTGATCTTTTGTTTATGGATGCCCGCGGTGTGAAATGAATTGGGAATCTTGTGGGGATCATGGAGTTTGTATATGTGTTAGGGAAACGCCTGGGCCGCCAATCTAAGCCATGCATAATTCATGGTGGAAATTTGCAGCATACCCATAGTGGACATTCGACGATGCATCTCACAATAAAAAGCTAAACAAATGGCAAATAAAAGAGATGTCGAGGTGTTCATTGTCTGCTTGTCCTGTCATTTTGATGTGGGCTTGTTCCATGTCATTGGGCATGGAGGTACCCCGTTGGCGGTTTTCGATGATACATATATACTTACAATGACAAGAGCCTTGCTTGGGACTCTAAGTTGAGTAGCATGAGGTTTGGGTACTCGTATTCACGGGACACGAGGTTTTCAACTTATGATTTGTCAAGCATATGCATCATAATTGTTCTCGCATTAACTCTAACCATTCAAGATGCTTATGATGGGGGCAATGAGAGCTCAAAGCCGGTAAGTAACATAATTTTTGAAGGTCTATAAAACTTGCAATCACTGCTTCCCTCTACGAAGGGCCTTTCTTTTACTTTCATGTTGAGTCACCACCTTCTTTCTTTATGCACCATAAGAGAGCAAAGTTGTCATTCTTAGTATAATGTGCATTGTCCCAAAGTTTTCATTGATTGATTCATATTGTTGGTTTCACTTGTTCTCAAATTATTTGTATCTAGTCGCCCTCTTAAACTTGAAGGTGTCCTATGCATTTATGTTTTGCTCTCTTTGAAGGACAAGCTGAAAACCATTTGTATGTTTTTCCTTATGATTTGAACACACGTTTGACTTTCATTCTTTCATTTTCATGATCTTTTGTTTGTGTTCATTTTCATGTTTATAACATGGTTGCTAAGTTTCTATTGTCAAGATTATATCTTCATGCCCTTGTTTTAAGTTCTTATGATCCCAGCTCACAAATGCTTACATATATGATCAAGATTGTGTAGGTGCATGTCACCTCAAAAATTATTCTTTTGTTATCACTTACCTACTCGAGGACGAGCAGGAGTTAAGCTTGGGGATGCTTGATACGTCTCCAACGTATCTATAATTTTTGATGCTCCATGCTTGTTTTTACACCATTTGCCTACTGTTTCGTTACACTTCGTGGCACTTTTATGCATTTTCCGAAACTAACCTACTAACAAGTCGCCACATTGCCAGTTCCCTGTTTTCTGCTGTTTTTGTGTTTCAGAAGTGATACACAAGAAATATTCTCGGAATTGTACGAAACAAGTTCTTGAAGTCTTATTTTTCCCGGAAGCTTCCAGAGATCTGAAGAGGAGTTGGAGGGGGGCCACGAGGGCCCCACACACCAGGACGGCGCGGCCAGGGGCCTGGTCGCGCCCCCTATGTGTGAGAGCCCCTCGGGCCACCTCTGATGATGCCCCTTCGCCTATAAAGACCCCCCGACAGAAAAAACCTAAGTACCCGATCAATTTTCCAGAACACATCGCGATCCGCCGCCGCCGTTGACCCGAAGATCGGGAGGGTCCAGAAGGTCTTCCCGGCACCCTGCCGGAGAGGGGAATCGCCACCGGAGGTCTTCTTCATCGCCATGCTTGCCTCTGGAGCGATGAGTGAGTAGTCTACCCTGGACTATGGGTCCATAGCAGTAGCTAGATGGTTGTCTTCTCCACTATGTGCTTCATGTTTAGATCTCATGAGCTGCCCTACATGATTGAGATCACCGTTATGTAATTCTACATGTTTGGTTTGTTGGGATCCGATGAATATTGGTGTTATGATTAAGTTGCTATACTAAAATATATCTTTTGTTATCTCTATGTTGTTTATGATCTTGCATGCTCTCTGTTGTTAGTAGCTATCTTGGCCGAGTAGTTGCTAGTGACTCCAAGAGGGGGTATTTATGCTCGATAGTGGGTTCATGCCTCTATTTAATCTGGGGGAGTGACAGAAACCTCTAAGGTTGTAGATGTGATGTTGCTACTAGGGAGAAAACAACATTCATATGCTCAAGGGCATATGCTTTGTTTACATTACACACTTTGCTTAATGCAATTATCTGTTGTTTGCAACTTAATACTTGTGGAGTTCTCGGATTGATTCGCCACACGTGGATTATTAGTTATAGATGCAGTTGGATGGCGGTCTATGTATTTTGTTGTAATGCCCAGAGTAAATCGCATAGTGATCTTCTCGACATATCACGTTTATCTTTATTCTATCAATTGCCCAACTGTAATTTGTTTACCCAGCATGTGTTATTTATCTTATGGAGAGACACCACTAGTGAACTGTGGACCTCGGTACTATTTCCATCATATTCCTATCACCTGTTTACTTTACTCGCATACTTCTACTGTTTTCCACTCGATACGCTCATAACCTTTGTTTCAAGCAAACCGGTGAGATTGACAACCTCATCGCAAGTTGGGAGCAAAGTATTTGGTTGTGTTGTGTGCAGGTTCCATGTTGCAGCTAGCAAGCAAAGCTTGGACGAGGCGCCATATATAAATTGTTTGAAACTGTCGCAAACTAGCAAGCATCACCTACAGTCGTATTGCCCGCTCTTCTCCTGATCGATAAAACCTTGGTTTCTTAACTAAGGGAAAACTAGCTGCTATACTCATCACACCTTCCTCTTGGGGTTCCCAACGGGCTGGTCATTCACCACGCATCAGATCTCAACACTCAATGCTTTACCTATATGATCAAAGTTGTGATGGTGCATCTCACCTCAAAAATTATTTCTTTTGTTATCACTTACCTACTCGAGGATGAGCAGGAGTTAAGCTTGGGGATGCTGATACGTCTCGAACGTATCTATAATTTTTGATGCTCCATGCTTGTTTTTACACCATTTGCCTTGTGTTTCATTACACTTCGTGGCATTTTTATGTGATTTCCGGAACTAACCTATTGACAAGTCGCCACAGTGCCAGTTCCCTATTTTCTGCTGTTTTTGTGTTTCAGAAAAGTTACACAGAAAATATTCTCGGAATTGGACAAAACAAAAGCCGAACGTCCAGAAATTCACCGAAGCTTCTAGAGAACCGAAGAGGAGATGGAGTGGGGCCACGAGGGCCCCACACAATAGGGCGGCGCGGCCTGGCCCCTGGCCGTGCCCCCTACATGTGAGGGCGCCCAGGCAGCCCCCTGACGACGCCCCTTCGCCTATATAAAGCCTCGGGACAGAAAACCCTAGGGGTATCGGCAATTTTCCAGAAAGAGTTCCACAGCTCCGCCGCCACCGCCGACAAATTTCGGGGGACAGAAGTCTCTGTTCTGGCACCCTGTCGGGACGGGGAAGTGACCCCGGAGCCATCTCCATCGGTCTCCATCGCCGTCTCCGCCATCTCCATCGACCTCACCGCCATCTCCATCAACCTTGCTGTCTCCTATGATAAGTAAGGAGTAGTTCTCCCCCGAGGCTGAGGGCTCTGCCGGTAGCTATGTGGTTCACCTCTCTCTCCCATGATGTGATCTTTATGTGATCGTGAGCTTCGTATCTAGTTGAATTGGTAAATGTTATTATTCAGATATTATGCTACTCCTATGCTTTATTATTGTACTCTCCGGAGATACCTTGTATCATGGTGTAAAGGTGATTAGTGTGTGCATCATGTGTATCTTTTTGGTTAATGTCTCTATGAAATGTTGGTGTTTGTTGGAACCATCTAGTGCGTTCATGGTGATAGTGTGGGACAATCTAGTTTGGGTACATACGGACTTTGAGGAGTGCTTCGTAGCCCTACGCATGATTAGTGTTCGTTTTTTCCATTAGAGAATTGTTTGAGTTGCATATTGATGATAGTATCTATTGGTTCAATTATGTTATATTTGTTGGGAGTGTGTCCACTAGTGAAAGTATGATCCCTAGGCCTTGTTTCCAAGCATTGCACACCGTTTACATTCAGTTTTGTTACAAGTTTGCTCGCAGCGATACTTATTTCATATTACATTTACTACTCATAATCATCGCTACTACTTGTATTTCACTATCTCTTTGCCGAACTAGTGCACCTATACATCTGACAAGTGTATTGGGTGTGTTGGGGACACAAGAGACTTTCTGTATCGTAATTGCAGGATTGTTTGAGAGGGATAGCTTTGACCTCTTCCTCCCTGAGTTCGATAAACCTTGGGTGATCCACTTAAGGGAAACTTGCTGCTACTCTACAAACCTCTGCACTTGGAGACCCAACACTGTCTACAAGAACAGACGCGTGCGTAGACATGAAAGAATGGGCACCAGATGAGCCCGCTGATGATCTTGGTTGGGTCATTTCTGATGCACGGCAAGGCTGCGACACGGAAAAGGAGAGGTTGCAGTTCGATCAGATGTTACAGGACTACAACAAATTGTTGTACCCAACTTGTGAAGATGGCCAGAAGAAGCTGGGTAGCACACTAGAATTGCTGAAGTGGAAGGCAGAGACCGGTGTGACTGACTCGTCATTTGAAAAGTTGCTGGTACTGATGAAGAAGATGCTTCCAAGAAAGAACGAATTGCCCGCCAGCACGTACGAAGCAAAGAAGCTTGTCTGCCCTCTAGGATTAGACGTGCAGAAGATACATGCATGCCCTAAAGACTACATCCTCTACCGCGGTGAGAAGTACGAGAATATGGATAAATGCCCAGTATGCACTGCATTGTGGTATAAGATCAGAAAAGATGATCCTGGTGATATTGAGGGCGAGCCACCCAGGAAGAGGGTTCCTACCAAGGTGATGTGGTATGCTCCTATAATACCACGGTTGAAACATCTGTTCAGAAATAAAGAGCATGCGAAGTTGTTGCGATGGCACATGGAAGATCGTATGAAAGACGACAAGTTGAGGCACCCCGCTGATGGTCGGCAGTGGAGAAAAATCAAGAGAGAGTTCCCGAGATTTGCAGGTGGCGCAAGGAACTTATGGTTTGGTCTAAGTACAGATGGCATGAATCCTTTTGGGGAGCAGAGTTGCAGTCACAGCACCTGGCCCGTTACTCTATGTATCTACAACCTTCCTCCTTGGTTGTGCATGAAGCGGAAGTTCATTATGATGCCAGTGCTTATCCAAGGTCCAAAGCAACCCGGCAACGACCTTGATGTGTACCTAAGGCCATTAGTTGATGAACTTTTACAGCCGTGGGCTGAACCTGGTGTACATGTGTGGGACGAGCACAAACAAGAGTAATTTGACCTTCGAGCGTTGCTTTTCGTAACCATCAATGATTGGCCTGCTCTTAGTAACATTTCAGGACAGTCAAACAAGGGATACAATGCATGCACGCACTGTTTGGATCAGACAGAAAGTATATATCTGGACAAATGTAGGAAGAATGTGTACCCATACAATCGTCATTGCCTTCCGCCCAAGCATCCCTTAAAGAAAAAAGACAAGCATTTCAATGGCAAGGCAGAAACCCGGGGGAAGCCTGTCACCCGTACTGGTGCTGAAGTATTTGATATGGTCAAAGATTTAAAAGTAATCTTTGGAAAGGGTCTTGGCAGCCAACCTGTTCCTAACAGCCTTGATAAGCGCGCACCCATGTGGAAGAAGAAATCTATATTTTGGGAGCTACCCTATTGGGAAGTCCATGAGGTCCGCTCCGCAATCGACGTGATGCACCTGACGAAGAATCTCTGCGTGAATATTCTAGGCTTCCTGGGCTTGTATGGGAAGTCAAAAGATACACCGGAAGCACAGGAGGACCAGGAACGTCATAAAGGATGAGATGGCATGCATCCAGGGCAGTTTCAAGGGCCTGCCAGTTACGCTCTTACCAAGGAAGAGAAGGAAATCTTCTTTGAAGTCCTTTTCAGTATCAAGGTCCCGACTGGCTTCTCATCGAATATAAAGGGAATCGTAAATATGAAAGTCAAAAAATTCTAAAACCTAAAGTCTCATGACTGCCACGTGCTTATGACGCAATTGCTTCCGATTGCATTGAGGAATTCTACCAGAAAATGTTCGCTTGGCAATTGTGAAGGTATGTGCATTCCTCAATGCAATTTCTCAAAAGGTAATTGATCGAAAAAGTCTATCAGGGTCACAGATTGATGTGGTCCAATGTCTGGTCAGCTTCGAGTTGTTGTTCCCACCATCCTTCTTCAATATAATGACACACCTCCTAGTTCACCTAGTCGAAGAGATTAGAATTCTCGGTCCCGTGTTTCTACACAATATGTTCCCCTTCGAGAGGTTCATGGGAGTCTTAAAGAAATATGTTCGTAACCGTGCTAGGCCAGAAGGAAGCATCTCCAAGGGTTATGGAACAGAGGAGGTCATTGAGTTTTGTGTAGACTTTCTTCTTGACCTTAAGCCGATTGGTGTTCCTGAATCTCGGTATGAGGATAGGCTGACAGGAAAAGGCACACTAGGAAGGAAAGCAAAAGTATGTATGGATGGGCATTCATTCACTCAAGCACACTACACAGTTCTACACAATTCCACCGTGGTGGCTCCGTATATCGAGAGACACAAGAATATTCTACGCTCTGAAAACCCGGGGAAGGTTGACTCTTGGATTAAAGGGGAACACGAGAAGACTTTCGGCAGTTGGTTGCAGACACATCTCATGAATAACAACACCGTTAGAGATCAGCTGTACTGTTTGGCCAGACCACCATCTTTGACTATATGTACTTTCCAAGGGTACGAGATAAATGGGAATACATTTTACACGGTCGCCCAAGATAAAAAGAGCACCAACCAAAATAGTGGTGTCCGCTTTGATGCAATAGACGATAATGGGTAGAAGGACACATATTACGGGTACATAGAGGAGATATGGGAACTTGACTATGGACCTACTTTTAAGATCTCTTTGTTTCGGTGCAAATGGGTGAAGCTGACAGGAGGCGGGGTAGTTGTAGACCAAAAGTACGGCATGACAACAGTGGATCTCAACAATCTTGCGTACATGGATGAACCATCCGTCCTAGCCAACGATGTCGCTCAGGTTTTCTATGTGAAGGACATGTCTATAAAAATGAGAAAAAAAGTCAGCAAAAGAAGACATCGTCCGATGAGCCAAAGCGCCACATAGTTCTTTGAGGGAAAAGAAACATCGTGGGAGTAGATGACAAGACAGACATGTCAGTATATTATAATAAGTTTCATGAAATTCCGCCCTTCAAAGTGAAAACTGACCCAAGCATCCTACTGAATGATGAAGATTCTCCATGGCTACGACCCAGAAGAAAACAGAAATAATAGATACGAATGTTGGTGCAATAATGTAATAATGTATTAAACCTTTATGTAATGCATGTATGGAATGTACTAAACCTTTATTTAAGGAGCATGTGTGTTAATAATGAACTGACTCTCAATTAGCAATTATTGATTCATAAGGGAGAGGTAATATTGCAATTCAGTGTGGCGAATTAGGATTATTCCCTATCCATGTGTATTAGACTTACAAAATGGCAATTTTGTTAATAGTTTGATAAGTTAGAACAATTATTTTATAAAACTGAAAATGGATTTGAATTACTTATTCAAATTCAAGCACTTTTCATGTTGAAAGTTTAATAAGATTCCAAAATATGCAAAAAAATATTAGTTAATCTATTATTTAATTGAAAATGGCAATTTTCTTAATAGTTTAATAAGTTAGAACAATTATTTTATAAAACAGAAAATACATTTGAGTTACTTATTCAAATTCAAGCACATTTCATGTTGAAAGTTCAATAAGATTCCAAAATATGCAAAAAATATTAGTTAATCTATTATTTAATTGAAAATGGCAATTTTCTTAATAGTTTGATAAGTTAGAACAATTATTTTATAAAACAGAAAATAGATTTGAATTACCTATTCAAATTTAAGCACATTTCATGTTGAAAGTTTAATAAGATTCCAAAATATGTAAAAAATATTAGTTAATCTATTATTTAATTGCAAATGGCAATTTTGTTAATAGTTTGATAAGTTAAAACAATTATTTTATAAAACAGAAAATAGATTTGATTTACTTATTCAAATTCAAGCACATTTCATGTTGAAAGTTTAATAAGATTACAAAACAGATAATTATTTATAAAACACATAATAGTTTGATTTATCCCTGTTTTGGGCCTTTAGTCCCGACCCGAACCATAGACCGGGACTAAAGGCCTGTTTCTGGGAACCGCCCGTCCAAGCCCTTTAGTCCCGGGTCGTGGCTCAAACCGGGACTAAAGAACCCCCCCCCTTTAGTCCCGGTTTGAGCCACGGCCCGCGACTAAAGGGCTGGGGTATTAAAGGATCTCCTTCATCCCTGGTTGGTTCCACCGACCGTGACTTGGAGAAATCGCGCGAGGAGCTCTGCAGGGACGCTGTCAAGCTACCGGAATCAGAGCTCGCCGCCGACGTCCGCCCCCGCCTCCGCTCCCGCCTCGCCGCTGCCGTACGCGCGCCACCTCGCCCGAGCGCCGCCTCCGCTCCCGCCTCGCCGCCGTCGTCCACGCGCCACCCCGTCCGCGCGCCACCTCGCCGTCCACGGCCACCTCGCCGCCTCGGCCACCTCACCGTCACCCGTCGCCGGCCGCAGACCTGCAGGTACGGTTTAGGGTTAGTTATTTTTTTGTTATTTTTAGTTAGTTTTTTTAGTTAAATTGTTAGTTAGGGTTTAGTTAATTAGGGTTTTTTGTTAGTTAGGGTTTAGTTAGTTTTTTTAGTTAGTTTCTTAGTTAGGGTTTAGTTAGTTTTCTTAGTTAGTTTCTTAGTTAGGGTTTTTTAGTTAGTTAGTTTCTTAGTTAGGGTTTTTTAGTTAGTTAGTTTCTTAGTTAGGGTTTAGTTAGTTTCTTAGTTAGGGTTTTTTAGTTAGTTAGATTCTTAGTTAGGGTTTAGTTAGTTTCTTAGCTAGGTTTTTTTTAATTAGTTAGATTCTTAGTTAGTTTTTTTAGATTAATTTATTTAGTAAATTAGGGTTTAGTTATTTAGTTAGTTTCTTAGTTAGATTAGTTAGTTTCTTAGTTAGATTAAGTTATTTAGTTAATTAGGGTTTAGTTATTTAGTTAGTTTCTTAGTTAGATTCTTAGTTAGATTAAGTTATTTAGTTAATTGTTATTTAGTTAGTTTAAGTTATTTAGTTAATTGTTATTCTTAGTTAGATTAAGTTTCTTAGTTAGTTTCTTAGTTATTTAGTTAGATTAAGTTATTTAGCAAAATTTAGATTAAGTTATTTGTTAGCAATATTTAGATTAAGTTATTTGATATATCATTTTGAAAATGTCGGTATTTTGCAGAAACTATGGATCCACATAGCAGGAACCTAGAAGAGGAAGAAATTCTCGAAGATATAATCAACGACGCCCCCGATGTTGAACCAGCTGAATCTCCGTCGTCGTATCTGAACCCCTCCGGGGATGGAATGGAGGTCGACCGATATGAAGATGAAGCCGACGGAGAAGGCAATAGCTCCGATGATGGAGATGGCGATAGCTCCGCTGATGGAGAAGCCGGTGGACAATTAACGAAGTCCGGCGAGGTATATATATGAAGTTCGGCAATCACTTGTAATATGTGAAAATATTGGAGATAGTTGTATATTGTATACATATACATTGACGAATGTTTCTCCTCTTAGGCCTCCACATCGAGCAAAGCTACGAAATGAGGCCCGACCAAAAAGTTGGATGCATGAACGCATTACACCTTTGAGGTCATATTGCCTACGGGCGAACCCAAGCTTCCTAAGAAGGTTGCTGACACATTCAATAAACAATGCAGAGTTCTGGTTAGGGATCACATCCCGATCAGCGTTCGGGAGTGGAACAAGCGCAAAGGGGCAGACGATAGTGAGTATGTCGCCGAAAGGTACAAAGAGAGTCTTTGGAATGATCTCATGGCACATTTCAACCTGCCAGAATGTGAGAATGAAATCGCCACAAGACAATTGAGGGCCAAAGTCAAGAAGTGGACTCTAAAGAAGATGGCCGAACTGTTCCAGGTGTGGAAGAAAAAATTATGGAAAAACTATCTAAAGACAAAGTAAGTGCCAGTATTCGAAGGGTATCTAGCGAAGCAGGTGAATCACTGGAAGGCATTTCACGAGTACAAGGAGTCAGAAGATGCCAATGCATTATCAGAAAAGAACAAGAAAATGCCGACAAGAAGAAATATCACCACACGCTGGGGCCAGGGGGCTACGAGACTGCCATCCCAAAGTGGGATAAGAAAGAGCAAGAGATGATTGCTAAAGGGATCACACCTGAACCCATCCGTGATGAGTGGGAAATGAGAGCAAGAAATTGGTTCCTTGCGCATGGTGGTTCGTACGACGAACTAACATGGGACCTTATCTGCAGTGATAGTCTTAGGATACCCAGGGAAAATTGGAAAAAAAATAGTGAAAGAAATTAAAGAGGGAAAGAGAAAGTTCACTCCAGATAGAGAGAAAGACTTGCTCACACTGGTCCTCAGGAATGACGAACACGGAGGACGAACGCGAGGCTTTGGTCCTTCTTACCCGTGGTGGCTTGGGTTTGCCAAAGACCAAGAGACCTATAGAAGCCGAGCGAGAGCAAAGAAGCGACAGCAGGATGAGGAAAATGACAAGTTCAACCAGTTGCTTGCCAGACTTAACGAGCAACAGCAGCAGATTGACAAACTTAGAGGAGTAGTGCGCCAGCAAGATCCTGCACTCGATATTACCGCCGACCCATCTAAGCGAAAAAGCAGCGTGGCTGAATCAGAGGCCCTGACTAACGATGCATGACGAATGATAGAGGGCGGTCCCGGCTACCCCGTGGATGGAATCAAGGAGTCAATATCATGTGAACTCCATCAGAGAATGAAGAACATATCCATGAAGGTGGCCGTCGGACAAGCTTTACCTTGTCCACCTGACGCACGCTGGCATGGCCGTGAGATTCCAGCTGGCTATGCTAAAGTCGGGGTGGATGAAATCGTGATGGGGTTTCATGATATGGAGCTTGACATCGCTGGACCCGAAGATGAGAGGACACTCGGAGAAGTACTGGGGGAGTCATTCTATGGGACAAGAACTACGTCAAGCTTCTAGGCTTGGCCCCAAGGACAACACCACCTCCGAGTCGTCGCAGGTCACCTACACCTCCATCACATCCAAGAAGCCCTCCACATGACTACGGCCACCACAACACGAGTCCATCTCGATCACCGCCGCCGGACTTGGGTCGACCGTCTCCGCCGTCGGCCGCTAAGGAAACTAAGCGGAAGCGTGCCAGCAAGAACGCTCCGTCGATGAGTTCTAAGCGACGGAGCCCCCCAAAGCGAAAACTGTCGCCCCTCCCAAAGGTACCTCCTCTGAATCTTCCCATCAGACCTTATGATCGTACCCCCGAGGAAAACGCCAGGATCGCAAAGGAACATTATGATGCGCAGATGAAAAAGAAGGAACCAGAGCCCCACCCGGAATACACTGAGAAGCAAAAAGACTATGCAAAATACTTACTGACCCTTCCATCGCAGTATGACTTGCACCATAAGCCTGATGACTATCTACGCACATTGCAGAAGGAAGGGAAAAAGAGCAGATCACGTACAAATGCAAGTGTGAGCAAATCAAGTACAAGTACAAGCAAGAAAAGATCAGACGTTCCTCAGCTTGGACAACAGGCCAAACAATCGATCCCACCCCTCAGGCTGTTATCCGAGAATGTTCCCTCTCAGGTGCAGGGGCAAAGTTTGGAAATAGCACAGAAGTGGGCGGATGAATGTGGTATGAGTCTTGAAGACATTCTGGCTTCCCAAGACGAGAGGTTTCCCAAGGCTGTTGTATCCCCAAAGCCTAAATTTGTCATGGGGGGGCCTTTGGTCAGCAAAGAAAGGTTGGAAGATCTCCCAACAAATATGCGTTACTTGCATGCATGGTACATGAATGAAGCAAAGAATGGGAGAATAATGATCGTGGCGCGTGTCCCACGGGAGTACTACGGCCGACCCAAAGAGATCCATGTCGAATTTGACGAACTCTTCTAGATGTACAATTGCGACGCCCTCAACAAATCTCTCATGAGTTGCTATTGTCTGTAAGTTTTTCAATTTGTTGTCTACATATAACTTGTTCAGTTATTTCAATTCATTTCATATAATTATCCTCACTATATCCTTTTGTACTCTATTATGCAGAATGAAGATCCTGGTCTATAAAAGTAGGAACATCATAAATATTGGGTTTATTGACCCAGATAAAATACATATAAAGACGCTAACTGATAATCCCAAGGAGACGGAGGAAAACCTTCTAAGGTTTCTAACGGACCAAAATTTCTGTGACCACATACTGTTTCCATACAACTTCAAGTGAGGGTCTTACTATGTTGTGTCCATTCACTTATAAGGGTAATTGATAAGTTACTGACGTATATACATACATGTGCAGCTACCACTGGATTCTGTTGGACATTCAAATTGATAAGGGAAGAGTTGATGTCTTTGACCCATTATCGAGAAACATGGAACAGTTCCAAAGCCTGCAAGACATGCTCCAAAGGTAATTTCAATCATTCTTGCGCTATATCAGTCTCTTTCGATGATTTTCCGATATATCAAGTAATAAAAAACTTAGCAAATCATTTTCCTTGTCGGGCAGGGTTTGGAAGCGGTTCAAGTGCGTGACTGACGGTATCTCTCATGAGAAGCTGACCTTTAGGGCGGTTCAGGTAAGTAGTACGAGATACTTCTATTTTCAATACATTTATAATGCTAGATTATTATTTTGATTATATTCTATTCTCGTAAAGTGCGACCAGCAGCCACAGGGGACGCATCTATGTGGATACTATGTTTGCGAGTTCATTCACACATTTACCTCTGAGCACAAGGATTATAGATACGACGTAAGCAATACACATTTACACCTCTATTTTTACCTGTCATTCTTTTTTATCATGATTGACATTCATATTGATCTCCTTTTCTTATATAGTTCGAGGCCATGCGGGAGAAGTACCTACCAGAGCAACGCGCGATTGCTGTTGCAGAGGAGCTAGCGGCCTTTTTGAGGACATAAGTTGTAGACGACAAAGGAAGATTTATTGTAGCTAGGGGTCATTACTAATGTTGGTCCATGTAATCGAATAGACGGGCTCTAGTCCCGATAATTGTGATCTCCATATAATTGTATATATATACTCGATCGTAAGATAAGTTATCTTATATATATATGCACTAACATGTATGCGTAGAATTATACGAAAAGTGTTTTTAAAATGAAGAAAGAAATAAAATAAAATACAACAAAAATAATTCTCCCAAACACCTAAACCCTAAAATAAAACAAACTCTGTAGAAGCTTTTTAGTCTCGGTCCGTGTTATAAACCGGGACTAAAGGGCTTGTCCCTGAGGGCGCTCCGAGGCGCCCACGTAGAGGCCCTCTAGTCCCGGCTCGTAACAGGGCCAGGACTAAAGGTTTAGCCTTTAGTCCCGCTTCTGTAGTCTCGGTTGGCAAACTGTGACTAAAGCCCCTTACAGGCCGGGACTAAGGCCCTGTCCTCACTAGTGTGCTTAGGACTATCCAAGCAGATTGTAATCCCAAACCTTATGTTTAAAGATTGCATGTTAAAAAAAAACTCCCAGAGTGGAGAGAGAGCGAGAGACATAATCGTGGCAGCAACGCAAACGCAGGGGGGCCGGCGTTGCTCACTGTCCAGTCAAAGCTTGGCGCATCCTAGGTTAGCTCGTCTCTATAACCTACGACGCAACGCGCGCGCACCACATGCCGTCTAGATTTTGCATAGACACAGTAGCCTACTGATTCAACGCGAGGCAACACTGAATGTGATGCGATACATACTGTTGGAGTACTGTTGCTTCCATGTACTATGTACGTTTGCAAGGGATCCGTGAGCTCTCAGTTTAACATTAATAATATCCACTACCTCTGTTTTAAAAATGAGGTATAACATAGAACACCACGGTAGAAAGCAGGTATTGTTGGGGAAAACCGGAACATTGTTTACCATTAACACATATACGTAACGTGATCTAAAAATACCCAGCAAAACGACGGCGTACTAACTTACGGATGTCCGCTCGTGCCGGGAAGAAAACTATGCATGCAACATATAAGGAGAAACTAGTTTTAACATGAACCTATGTCTGCAAACAGCAAATGAGTGGAATAAATACGATCTCGACAGAAAAGTGCACCACTAACATCGACACAGAGGATCCATATTTTACTTCGAAAACTACCGGTCGATGCCACCCAAATATGATTCCGATATATATTATCAAACGTGGGATATGATATATTCTTCTCTAGAAATCACTAGAGGATCTCGTATAGCAAGATATCATAGATCTTGGATGACAGGAAATGAGCATTGAAACGATCTGACCAAAGATGATGAAACCACACATTGAAGAAGACAAGGTTATGAATTTGGCTTGTAGAAAGACTCGGTGCTTGATCTCAAACTTCGTTCTGCAACTTCCTCTTCTTTTTTCTCTCTTAGTTTTTTCTTCTCCAAGGTAGGCTAACCTAGGATTACTATTTTCACTCACTTATCAAGTGGTGCAACACTCCACCTTATATATTGGTCTACATCCCTCCTAACTTTCCATGTAAAACTAAACTTAGCTCCCATCTCTTGTCTTTGTGCAGCCAAAAACTTGGGTTGCATGTTATATGGGCTCACACAGATGGACTTTGAGATTTCTAGAAATTCTGAAATCTAATATGGGACAATATGAAAAGACCCAATATTTCAACAATTCTCCACCAGATCTCAAATGCCTATTTAGAGATTTGCCAAACATCACTACTTATTTATATACCAGTGTTTCAATAGAGACTGTTAAGTTGCACTTCCGCCCAGAACTTTAAGCTACGTCTATCCGCAACTTGAACAATGGACTACGCCTTGAATTACAAGTTTGGTGCGTCAAGATTTCACTCGAAGTCATAACCAATACACGGCTGTCAGTAGCCTACCCCGCAGGTGGAGCATATGCATCATACTCCCTGGTCTCTTCATGAGTTTACTAGAGATCACCCAAATCTGATAGACTGCGACGTTTAACAGTCGGGCTCATATATGTGTGTTCTTTCAAAAATGCTATGTAGGACAGCATCTTTGCTAATCATAGCCAATAGAAACACATTTGAAATGAGGAGAAAAACACGCCCCCTCCTCGGGTCTTCTCCTCCAAGGCGACCAGGGGGCGAAACCCTAGCCCCTCGCCGCCACCTCCTCCTCCTCTGTCGCCCCTCCTGACCTCCGGCCAGATCTGAAGATGGTGGCATTGTCGTGCGCAGCTTGTCACACCTCCTCGGCCCTGGAGTGCCTCGATCTTCTCCGGTGGCTGGTGGGCGAAGCTGGTGTTGGGAGTGACCGGGGGAAACCCTTGGCCGCCGGTGGCGGCCACAATGTTGACGGTGCTGCGGGCGTCCTACTCCTTCCTGAAGGCGACTTCGAGAGTTGCTCGCCTCTCCCTCCCCAACTTGCCTATCTCGGGTGAAAAGCTAAAACTTTGGGCGGTGGTGCTCCGACGTCGTTCCCTTCTTGAAGGCATCATCTTGAGACAGTGGGGGTGGTGGTCGAGCTGGATGGGTTGCTGCCTGCAATGGTTTGCTCTCCTGTTGTTGTGGTGTGGTGTGGTCGGGCTCCTGGTTGTACTTGCAAGTCATGCTCGCCGGCGGCGGCGCCCTCGATCCTGGGCGAGAGGGGAAGTATTCTCCTCTCCGGCAGCCTCCCTCTGATTCAAGCCGTCTGGGTCTACGCCGTGCTTTGTCAACATTTTTCACCGTATCTTTGGTGGTGTTCTTCTCTGGCAGTTTATGTCTCGCTTGAAGGGTGCTGTCGTGGGTGGTGGTGGTGGTGGTGTTCGTGGATGGCAGCTTGATGAGGCGACGATGCTCAATCCTTCCCTGCAACATGTCTGAATGTCCGAGTGTGCTCAGAGTGAGCCTCTCTACCTCTCTACCTGCTTTCTCTAGAGGTGGAGCGGACGATAGACAGGGTTGGCCCTGGTGGTCGACGGCGGCATGGGTTTCACTGTGACGTCCTCTCAACCTCCTCATCCTCTCCGGGCGACTCGTGGGCGTGACAAGGGCTTCGCGTCAAGTTAGGCTTCATCATTGTATTTATTTTCTTGTTTGTCTTTGCGCGTAAGCTGCTCTTCAGCACTTTGTAAACCTTGGCCACATGGGGCTTTGTTAATTCAAAGTCGGGCACTTTGTGCCTTCATTCTAAAAATAAATAAAAACACATTAAGGCATGTTGTCAACCTGCCTTATAGATTCTGCGAGTTATGCATCTTCACATAGAGAGGGTTACAAAATACTCTTCTCAGTTAGACCACTAGCTTGTTTTTCTGAGGTCCTAGTTCACGGGATCTTCGATCATAAAGGTTGGGCTACCACTATGATATAACATCTATGAGTCTCAAACCCATCTCCCTCGATGCACTGTCTATCATATTGCGTGATAGTCCCTTGGTAAAGGGATCTGCCAGGTTTTTGTCTGTTTGAATATACGTAATAGTTATTACTCCAGCGTTTCACAATTTCCTAAAAGTAAATGTCTCTTTACGTGCCTTTATGACTTCGCGTTATCCTTAGAATTATTCACTTTGACAATAATTGTTTACTTTGAGGAAAACCCTAGCAACATGGGTCACGTCCACGCCGCATGCCCGAGTCAGTTACAACAAACTAGCTATGATGCGTTCGTCAAAGACTTGGTCAAAACTCAGTTATCCTATGCAGCAGAAAGGTAAGCTTGGCTCGAGGCTCAATTCCGCAAACCGTGATGCTCGCGCGGGTCATGACGAGTCAAGTCGAGACGAGACGAGCGAGGAGGAGGAGCGCGCGTGTGACACTCCTATTCTAACTCACTTACCAAGTGGTGCAACACCCCATCTTATATGTTGGTTCACATCCCTCCCAACTTTCCATGTGGGACTAAACTTAGCTCCTAACTCTTGCCTTTGTGCAGCCAAAGACTTGGACTGCAATGTCACATGGGCTCACACACATGGGCTTTGAGATTTCTAAAAATTCTAAAATCTAATATGGACCAATATAAAAGACCCAATATTTCAACACTTTCGTAGGCCAATAAGTTGAAGAAAAAACAATGTCATTCATAGTATGACACTGACACAAGAAGCGTTCAATGTTTGTCGTTCCCAAGATATGGAAGATAAAAAAAATCCATGAATAACACAAAATTTGAAGGCATTGCGTTGGAGAGCATGCAACATCTCTAGCGGATCCTCCAAGACGGCATGCTGCACAAGTCGTTTGTGTTAGAACTCAAATGATTGAGAGTGAAATCTTCTATATATTGCTTGTGGGCAAAGCCCTATTTATACAAGGATTTTGGGGTGCCTCCGAAGAGGTGCCTGTTACAAGAGACACGACTGTTTACAAGAGATGCTACTGCTGAGAGAGAGAGAAGAGGTGTCTATACACAAGGGACATGTCTGTACAGAAAGAATGCTTTGGGCATACTAGTAACCGCCTAGAGCGGTTGCAATTTATTCCTAACACTCCCCCTTGCACAAAGATTCTTCTTGTATGTCTTGTATTCCTTGTATAATCTTGAATGTAATGGCCTTGATCACAAGCGATAAATTTTCTTGAATAAACTCCCCCAAAAACCCTGTGGGAAAACTATGAGGAGACTAGAATTTGATATGTTGTCAAAACTCCTTTAAAACCCGGTGGGAAAAGTAAGGAGAAAATAGTACAACATATAATGATTATTGTCTCTTTGATAACCTATATGAGAAAACCTCGGAAGGATAAAACTCATTGGTAAGTTTAGAGAACAATTAATATGTCTTGTATACATCCGTAAAAAACCCCGATGGGGAAAATAGGAGGTATGACATATATTCTTGTGTTGATATTACCTCATTAAAAACCTTGATGAGAACCATGAGAGTAAACTCATAAAGGGAAAAAGAGTTTAATATAATGTTTGAATGGGTTATGGTTTAGAGGGATACTCCCCCTGATCCTTTCAAATCTCGAAGTCGTCTCATACCAATTCCATGAACATACTTTTCAAATATTGAAGTTGGTAGTGACTTTGTGAATAGATCGGCGAGATTATCGCATGATTTGACTTGCAAAATGTTTATATCTCCACTTTTCTGTAATTCATGGGGATAAAACAATTTGGGTGCAATATGTTTAGTGATATTACTCTTTATGTAACCCGTTTGCATTTGAGCAACACAAGTAGTATTATCTTCATAAATAATGGTCGGAGATTCGATAAAACCTTTTCCACATGATTGTTGTATGTGGTTTATCATTCTGCGAAGCCATACACATTCACGTGATGCCTCATATAATGCAATTATTTCAGAATGATTGGTGGATGTAGCCACTAAGGTTTGCTTAGAAGACTTCCATGAGATGGCTGTCCCACCATGTAGGAACACAAAACCGGTTTGCGATTTGGCATTTTCGGGGTCTGATAAGTAGCCAGCATCGGTATATCCAATCATATCAATGTCCAGATTTCTCTGAAATTGAAAGAATAGGCCAAGATCCTTTGTGCCTTGGAGATATCGAAAGATATTCTTAACTCCCGTCCAATGGCGTTTAGTAGGAGCTGCGCTATGTCTAGCTAGTAAATTTACTGCAAATGCAATATCAGGCCTGGTGCAATTTGCAAGATACATAAGCGCTCCAATAGCACTGAGATATGGAACTTCGGATCCCAGTATCTCTTCTCCATTATCCCTTGGTCTAAATTGATCTTTCTCTACGTCTAGAGATCGAACAACCATGGGATTTTTGGATGGATAGGATTTGTCCATATTGAATTTCTCTAATATTTTCTGGATATAGGCGGTTTGATGAACCAAAATACCTGAGGGAAGGTGCTCAAGTTGTAATCCTAAGCAAAATTTGGTTTTACCCAAATCCTTCATCTCAAATTCCGTCTTTAGGTGATTGCGTGCTTCATCAATATCTTGTGTGTTGCCAATGATATTAAGGTCATCAACATACACTGAAATAATGCAAGATCCTATTTCAGACTTTTTGATGAAGACACATGGACAATCATCATTGTTGGAGTACCCCTTTTTCAATAGGAACTCACTAAGTTGGTTATACCACATGCGTCCCGACTGTTTTAAGCCATATAAAGACTTATTTAGTTTTATACAATATACGTTGTGTTTTGCGTTTGGATTCGCAATTGGGACTCCATCAGGAACCTTCATATAGATATCCGAATCAAGTGAGCCGTAAAGGTAAGCGGTCACTACGTCCATCAACTGCATAGATAGACGATTTTGTACTGCCATAGATATGAGGTATCGGAATGTAATACCACTCATTACTGGAGAATAAGTTTCATTGAAATCAATGCCTGGTCTCTGTGTGAAACCTTGGGCTACAAACCTTGCTTTATATCTCACCACCTCATTGTTTTCGTTCCACTTACGAATGAAAACCCATTTAAATCCCACAGGGAAAACTTTGGGAGGTGTAGGTATTGCTTTAGTGAATACCTTTCGTTTATTGAGCGAGGCTAATTCTACTTGGATTGCATCCTTCCATTTAGGCCAGTCGGAGCGTTTCTCACACTCTGCCATGGTCTTTGGATCATGATTATTTAGAAGGTTGTTTGCAATTGTAGTTGAGAAATTTATGTCGACAATTGTAGACTTACAGTTGTAAGATTCTCCAGAGTCTATATAGTTTGTGGAAATTTCATTTACCCTTGTTGACTCATCGTGATTTCCCAATACGGTTGAGTCTGGGTATTTCGATATCCCAGTCATTGAGTGCACAACTGAGCTGGGTTGTGGAGGTTGTCCTTCCACTGGATTATCAACGCTAGGTTGATTTACATTTACTTCTTCAGAGGGTTTCTTCCTCTGTTTCCTTTGTTGCTTGCGAGGAGCTAAATCCTGTTTTACATTTACTTGTTCAAAGGGTTTCTTCCCCTGTTTCCTTTGTTGCTTGCGAGGAGTTGAATCCTGTTTTATGGCCGTACTTCTCCCCCTCTTATTTTGAATAGGGGGTTGAGTGGTTTTTATTGGTACCTCCACTCTTTCAGGCGCATTTATTGCAGGATTGTAGGATTTAGTGACACCTTTATAGTCAGTGAATGAATCTGGCAGATTATTTGCTATATGTTGCAAATTAATTATCTTCCGAACTTGAAGTTCAGTTTCTTGAGTACGTGGGTCAGAGGAGGAAATGCCTTGGGCATTCCAATCGATTTCTGGGCATTCTTTTTGGTACTTGATATATCCCCCTAATGCCGGGAAATGGTCCTCATTAAAGATGCAATCAGCGTGACGGGTTGTGAATAGATCCCCTGTGAGGGGTTCAAGGTACTTGATTATTGACGGTGATTTGTACCCCACATAGATCCCCAGTTTCCTGTGTGGGCCCATGGATGTACGCTGCGGTGGTGAGATTGGCACATATGTGGCGCATCCAAATTTACGCAGATGGGAAATATTAGGTAGATTTCCATGTACTAATTGCAGAGGGGAAGTGCTGTGATATGCAGCTGGTCGCAATTGAATTAAGTCAGCAGCATGTAAAACTGCATGACCCCAACATGAAGTTGGTAAGTTGCAATTCATTAGCAAAGGTCGTGCTATGAGCTCAATTCTCTTAATTAGAGATTCGGCCAAACCATTTTGAGTGTGGACATATGGGACATAGTGCTAAACTTCAATTCCTAGTGCCATGCAATAATCATTGAAGGCTCGCGAGGAAAACTCAGCAGCGTTGTCCATTCGAATTGATTTGATTCGATTCTCGGGATAATGAGCTTGTAATTTAATAACTTGTCTCATTATTTTAGCAAATGCATGGTTTCGTGTGGATAATAGACACACATGGGACCATCATGTAGATGCATCTATAAGAACCATGAAATACCTAAAAGGTCCAGACAATGGTTGGATAGGACCACAAATATTGCCTTGAATTCGTTCAAGGAATTGGAGTGGTTCCGCTTGGATTTTAAGACGAGAAGGTCTTAAAATGAGTTTCCCAGTAGCACATGCAGTGCACATGAAATCCGAAGATTGTGGGAATTTAGCTTCATTTAAGTCATGACCATTGGAATTGCAGGTAATTTTTCTCATCATCCTGATACCAGGATGACCAAGGCGATCATGCCAAGTTTGAAATGCATCGATATTTTGAAAAATTACCTTGTATGCAACATGTTCTACGGGTTTAATGTATGTGAAGTACAATCCTGATGATAAAGAAGGAATTTTCTCAAATATTTGTTTGCCATATCCGATGTCTTTGCTAAAGAGGAGATATTCCTCGTTGTTGTCCTCATGGATTTCAATGTGAAATCCATTTTTGCGGATATCTCTGTAACCGATGAGGGTACGAGTTGAATCAGGATATAATAAAGCATCCTCAATTATAATTTGTGTACCCATAGGGAGGGTAAATATGGCACGTCCTGTGCCAACAATTACCGCATCGCGTCCAGCGATTGTTAAAATATTTCCATTTAACTTTTTGATAGTTTGAAAATATATTTTTTCCCTAAGTATAGAGTTTGTGGTACCACTATCCACAAGGCACATTTCCTCCTCCATTTGGATTGACTCCCGTAGAAATCTATATATTAAAATGTAGAATTTTCAGTGATGAAAAGACTTGTGTTGGATATATAGAATACACATGATCTTAATAATATCAAAGTGCTCATACAATACATATTGTGCTTTACAATATAGGGTGATGACACCAACAACACTAATAATATGTATGAAACAATACATATTGTGCTTTACATATTATTATTATTTTATTATAACAATCCGATGGATGTAGATAAATATATTATCTAATGGAGTTGATTGACTAGTCAAAGTCCCTGAACACGCCGTTCGAGGCATATTCGATCATCATGTTCTCCTTGTCCATGGAGTCCTGTGGTAGATGGAATTCTTTGGTGTTGCTTGGTGTTCTTTGAACATCTTGCGAACATCCCGCTTCCATGTTATTATCAGGTTGAAGATTGAAGTGAGCTTCATATCTTGCTCCTTGGGCATGTCTGTTACGTCCCATGGATTGCAGGTAGAGGTTTACCAGATGCCTTGGGGTGCGGCATTTCTTGGTGACATGCTTGTAGCATCCACATTTCTGGCAAAGAATTGTCTTATCGAACTTGTTCTTTGCTTTGCCCTTCCCCTTATCTGAATTGTGTGGCTTGTTCTTCTTGTTGCGGTTGCGGTTGAATTTACCCTTGAAGTTCTTGCTTTGGCCTTTAAATGAGCCATTGAACTTATCGTTTTCCTGAAAATTTGCATGTACTTCGGGGAGAGGGGCAGCCCCAACCGGGCATTGATGACTATTCTTTAAAAGAAGTTCATCATGTTTCTCAGCCTGGAGGAGTACATGTATAAGTTCAAAATAAACTTGGTAATTCCTGGCACGATATTGTTGTTGTAGGATCCTGTCAGCAGGGAGCATAGTTGATAGAGTCTTTTCTATATTCTCCAGTTCTGAAGGTTCCTTCTCGCAAAACCGTAATTTAGAACAAATCTTATGGACTTCATGGTTATAAGTCCTGGAGTCTTAAATGGGTCCATTCATGACTAACTTCAGGCAATATGATGGTCTTTTGCTGTTCATATCTTGTTTTAAGTGATTGCCACATATTGCTTGGAGATTCCTCCATCAAATATTCAGATTTCAAATCTGGGTGAATATGTTGCCTTATGAGGGATAAGGCAGTATATTTCTATTGCTCAGTTACTTGTGCATCTCCCTCCTGAGGAGGATTCTCAGGTGGTATGAGTGCACCTGCAATGCCACGGGATGAAAGACTAATCTTAACATCCATTGCCCATGTAGGGTAGTTATGTCCATCGAGCGCAAGCTCTTCAAATTCTTTAGCGGCCATGTTGTCCTACATGAACGAGAACCAGAGATTTGATTAATTTACATGTATGTAAATTAAAGTCATCTTGGTTGTGCTGTAATAAAAATTGCAAAATCTTGTAAACTCAAGTGAACACTTGGGTTTTAGTGTAGGCCTCAAATCATCTATCATAACACATTGTAGATAATCACCATATTTATGGAGTACATCTCTCAGTACTAAGAAGCATAATCTGACCTAAGTCAGTAGATGCTTTTTTTTGTCTTAGCACCTTATGTTATGATTTGATTTAAATATATGGGAGAGCACATTGAAGGTAGTCATTGTGTCAATTTTGACAAAATGTAGACCTCACAATAATTGTGGATAATCTGCACATTATGCAGTAGATGCCACATTACCTTGTGATCCCATATATAAATTTGAAGTAGTCACTTTGTTCTAATATTTTTGCATATCAATTCACTTCGAATTAAGTCAATTTTGTGTCTTTCGAGACATTTTTGGACTTAATTGATGGTAAAATTGGTATATAATTTTGCAATAAAAATGCTCAATTGCAAAATAATATTATTGTACCATATTATAGGGATTGCAAAGTGCAAACACATTGAACATATAATCATTTATAGACATAATATGGTCTAAAAATAGATTTAAACGGTTAATGAGGCTAAAAATTCGAAACAGAAAAAATATAAGATTTTTATTTCACTGTGAATTAAGCCCATAGGCCCAACAAGGGGCAACAGAGGAGTGGCTGGCCCATGCCAGGGCGAGCGGATAAGGAGCGGTGTGGGGGGCGGTCGGGGCATCGTTGACCCCAACGCCCACGCCCACCTCCACGGTCCCCCGTCCATGGCGTCTGGCCATGATGCGGCCGCGCCTCCACCCGCCTGCAGCCACCGGCGGCGGCTCAACGGTGTGAAGACGAAGAACCCCTACGCCACTTCGTCGGAGTAATGGATGGGGGGGCGGGTGCCAGAAGTGCCGCCGCTCGTGAGTCCCAGCGCGGCCGGGCTCCAACTGCCGGCGCGGCTTTCGCGGCCGCCTGTCGGCGGGATGGGGAAGCGGCAGCCCGAGGGCGACGAGGCGGCGAAGAGCGGCGGTACTCGGCGAAGGTGGAGGCACCGTGGGCAGGCTGTCCGTGCGCGGGTGAACCGCAGGCGCTGGAGATCGGCACGGGGCTCGATGGCGGGCGTCGGCGACGAGAGCCGCGGGGCGCGAGGGAGTCAGCCACCGCGGCGCTGTAAAAGCTCCGCAGCCGAGCGTGAAGGCAGACGCGGCGGTCGGCGCGGACGCATCGGCGAGCATGTTTCCGGCGATCTCGATGACCGCGGCGGTCGGAAACGGCAGGGGCGTGGCCTCGTCCTTGTCGTCGGTGACGACGATGTCGTTCCCTGAAGGCGGTGGTGCCTCAACGGGGGCGACATGGTCGACCGTCGGCACCAGTGGCGTGAGTTGCTGCGCGGCCGGCTCAATGGCCTGCACTGGCGGCGCAACGGGCGATGAAAAAAATGGCAACGGCCTTCGTCCAACAAGCAAACGAAGGAACTGGGTAAGAAGGCCTTTAGGCATCGGTTTCTCACCTTTCCTTCTTATTCCGGTGATCGCCGGAGTCTATTGATCTCTCGGTAGAGCATGCTGATAACGTGTTAGAACTCAAATGATTGAGAGTGAAATCTTCTCTATATTGCTTGTGGGCAAAGCCCTATTTATACAAGGATTTTGGGGTGCCTCTGAAGAGATGCCTGTTACAAGAGACACAACTGTTTACAAGAGATGCTACTGCTGAGAGAGAGAGAGAGAGAGAGAGAGAGAGAAGAGGTGTCTATACACAAGGGACATGTCTATACAGAAAGGATGCTTTGGGCATACTAGTAACCGCCTAGAGCAGTTGCAATTTATTCCTAACAGTTTGCACTAAACCATAAACAACTTTTGCGTCATATTGTTTTGTTCAATTAGGGCATCTCGTAAACGGCCTCAAAATCGTATTACTCCGATGAGTTTATGGATCCACAAAAAATTGGTACCGATTAGAGCCCGTACTCACGGCCTAGCCCAAAAGTTTTTATGCGGCCCTTTTTGCGAGTCGCGGCCGACATAAGTATCGGGCGAGGGAGGGTTTACAGATCGAAACCCATTGTGATGGAAACCCATTGTGATGGATTTCAAGTTAACGCGCATCCCTTCCATCGCTGTGTCTTCTAAATGGGCCGGCCCGATAGGAGTTTCTTTGTTTCTGGTTATTTCTGATTTTGGGAACTTTCTAGAATATTTTAATTGGGTTTCTAGCCGGTTTTCATCAGTTTTCCGGTTTTTTGTTTTTTATTTATATTTTTTCTGTTTTATTTTTCATTTTCGCTTGTCATTTTCTTTTTTCAATTTTTTAACAGATTTTCGGAATTGAACTATTTTCAAATTTGAACAGTTTTCAAATTTGAACAGATTCTGAATTTGAATAATTTTGAATTTGAACAATTTTAAATTTGAACAATATCAAAATTGAACAATTTCAGATTTGAACAATTTCCAAATTGAACAATTTCCAAATTGAACAATTTCCAAATTGAACAATTTTAGATTTGAACATTTTTCGAATCTGAACAATTTTAAATTTGAACAATTCTGAAGTTGAACAATTTTAAATTTGAACATTTTTTGTTTTAAAAAAATTCGAATTTAAATATTTTTCGAATTGGTAAAAAGACAAATCCTATCTACACTACTTATAAAAGAGCAAACTTGAATTATGCTATGTCCACCAATTTTATGTGTACACAGAACATCCAGCATCGTCTACTGCCCTCCGTAATTGCCTACCAGGCTTCAACGCATGCTCTGCCCTACTGCCTATCTGTTGTCCGCCCTCGCCGAGGTGTCCGAGGATTATTGCCTAACTGTTGGCCGCCGCGCTCCACCCCGCAGGTCCGCAATTCCGGCGACACTCTCTGCCCTGTCGCACACCGCGACCTCCTCATCTCGTGCCGCCGCCTTTTTCTCCTCCGAGTCATCGCCCCATGATGATCCAGTCAGGCAGTCAGCAGGATGTGCACTCCGACTCGCCGAGGACGTCCACGTCCACTGCTGCTGCACACGACGTCCACCCCGCAGGCATCGAGACATCCCTCCTCAACTCCGGCGACACTTCTCCAGCACCGAACGGCGGTGGTAAAGAGAGTAAGACCCAGCCACAAACGCCCTTTACTCTTTTCCATCTCTGATCTCACTTCATGCTAATTGTGTATGCCAATTCCTCTTTGATTTAGGTGGGTGGTCGGATGACATTTCCAGTGAACACTTCCGACTTTGGATGTGAATGTACATTGCCATGCATTTGAGTGTCTTCTTACTGCTATTTTGGTGAATTGTGTTTCTCTATACATACTCATTTTAAGATCTGGTTGCTCAAAAGGCTGCCTGAGTTACTCTAGATTGATCAAGACGAGGCCTATTTGAGTTATAATATGTCTGCAGTTAAACTAATTGTTGGAGTGACTAGCCTTTTGAGTACTTTTCAACCGTTATGTCATTGCATATCTTGTGCTCAGTTTGACTCTGATATTTTCCAAAATCATTTGCCTTGGAGAAATTTTTAGTGGGGGTGGTACCTTGCAGAATTTTGGTGTTAGTTCAGGTCTCTGACAGAACTGATACGGGATCTCAATTTTAGGATAGACTCGGTGTGACTTTAAGTCACTACATTGCTCTCTCGTTTTAACTGACGGGCCAGCTGGAGTTATTAGAAATTGGTTTTGACTTCACGCTACGACCCAAGATCTTTCCCAGTCAACTGTTTGATGTAGTATGTATGCCATTTTCAACTGAAGGAATGATTGCTTTTATTGCAGCAGGATCAGCTAATGGTACTGCTTCAGGTATGCTTAAGTAATTATTATATTTGTTGTAAATTCACTTGTGCGTCTGATAACACCACGTGGAATCACAAATCATATCTGGCGATATTGTAGAAATTTGATGTTTGTGAAGAACTGAAACATTAATTTGCTGTTACACATGCTCAAACTGCCGATCTTATGTCTTATACTGCCCCTGACGGTTGTGTTACTATGTTTTCAGGTTTCATTGCTGCAGTTGATAGATGCTCTTTTGCTATCTAAACAGTATGAAGCAATTTCGAGCAGAGAACTCAGAACCGTTTACCACTACTATGACTACCACGGCATCAGTTATGTCACGAGTTGTGTGCAATAATGTTTGACTTCATCTGTATTTCGTAGTTGCAGGCTTGCAGCCTTGCAGGTATACAAAGATTATACTGAACACCTTATCTCTGCGATTTTGTAATAATGTATAAAGTAACAAAAGCCTCATATATTTTCAAAGGAGGCACAACAAAGTTCTATCTTCCACACATCTTAAATCGATCGAAGTAATGTTTATGCATGATTTGTGATAATTTCTTGGAGAGGCACACCATTTGCAAGAATAACTTCTATCTTCTTTACTACCTTAACATATTTCTAAATTGAAGAAATTTATGCTCTTATTCGTAGGCAAGCCGATGGAAACAAGAACTACCAGGCAACGTGCAATTCGTCACTTAATCTTGTCATGGCATGTCAGTAGTGCTACGAACAATACATGCTTCATGGATGATGAAACCTGATTTTTCATTCTGATATTTTGTTGTAAATCAAGTTAGTTTTTTCTTATAATAAAATTCTCACCTCTATGTGTGAATTAAGAATCGTCTTTATTATATAATCATGATTCAACGGTCCGCGAGTAAGCAATGGCGGGCACAGGCAGCCACTGGCCGCATTAAGAAAGAGATCGTCGATCTCTACGACAAGTAAACAGCCCTCCGCCGCGCTTGTAGGCTCCAGTGAGCTCTTCCCGAGACCAAATTTTGGTCAAAATTAAATTCAACGGTGTTAGATCTCCCTCAAGTAAGCTATGATTTTGTAAGATGTTGTATGAATTCGTCCAAATTTGTGTTGATGATGATAACAATCCTAGCAAACATTTTGCGTGAAGCTTTTTTTTGAAATTTTCAGTCCATTTAGGGGTACTGATTTGCGCCATACTGCCCACGAGCCCAATGCTCTTAGCCGCTTATGTAAACTGCATATTTTAAATAAAAAGGCATTGGTGCCAAATTTTCATACAAGTTCTTCAATAATTTACAGTTACATCAACAAAAGGGAACTCGATAATAGTAACCATAATAGTTTCACAACAATTTTCTAAGAAACAGAATTCTAAATGAAACAATCCTGCGATACATCACCATGACTTTTCATGTAAATATGTTTGGCTGTTTCTCCCAACTTTTGGAAATCCAGAGATTCAGATAGGAGATGCTATAATAACAGAGACCACCGACAGAAAACGGCACAGTTTGCAAAAGACTTTTTTTTACACGGCCAGCTACAAAGAGCGATGTGGATACACTTCGGCGGTAGCTGCTTCCAAAACGTTCTGCAATGTTTTTCCTGACCTGGAGAAAGCGTTTGTGCTGTGTCGTTACAGTACAGCAGATTAGATCTCCAGCAATACAATACACTTTTCCTAATAAACAGCTAGCTGTTTTATAATTGGCGCACAGTCACTTTTTTGACCATCCGATCTCTGTCGTCATTTCCGAATCTCAGCGCGCTGCGTTGTCTATTCTTTCATTGTTCCGACGCGTGGCCTGAGTCAACACAGCTGTTTTTTTTTTGAATTATCCCTTTTCATTTTTTGTTCGGTGCTCTCTATCTCTTTCGTCTTGGCTTGGGGAGAGGTGGCGGAGAGGTCTACGGCGACGCCGCAGTCGGCTAGGCCGGTGACAGAGGGAATGGGGCTTCGCGAGCCGGGGAGACCGCCCACGGAGAGACTGGCGACCCTGCAGCAGGAGGTTGCGGCGACGGACTGCGGCTTGCGTTCCTCCTCGACCTACGGTGACGAGATCGGCGATTCGAAAGTGTGGAAGGCATGCACGCCGCCGGGGATATGGTTATTCACCTGAGCTTGTTCCTCTTTTTGATTTGTTCTCTTATTTCGTCCAATTTCGAGATTGTATGTGTGCCAGTTTTCGCTGAGGTTGTTCGTTGTAGCTTTGTCGCCGCGAGATCTGAGAAACCAGTCACCGCCTGTGCATGAACTGGAGTAGTTCGTATTTTTTGGATGGAGCACGAGGGTATAGTAGGTGTAGAGCTCGGATGTTTCCCTAGGGAGTCCTCTTTTGGGTTCAGTCTCCCTGGTGCTGTTGTGTAAACTCATCGTCCGTTTGTTGCTGTTGTAAGAACTGAAGGGAGTTTCTCCCTGTCTGCTCCAATTCTGAAGAAGAAATGGTTATGAGTTTGAGTCTAGAGAAAATTGTGTGTCGATGCTATGTTTCACTGAACTGGACGTCTTCATGTTCTCATCTCGGTTGATGCTTTTAGCAGTCAGCAGCCCAAATCATCTTTTCCCCTTTGTTTGGATGGTTGCCATCTAAATAATCATGGCATATATTGTTCATTCGAGTTACAACTCCGGTTCATTTGAGCAGGAATAGTGAGAACCAGTGAATTATTGACACAATCACCAACTTAATGTTTGACGTTATTTCAGTTTTGTATACTCCATGTTGTCCAGCTAGAATTACTTACTGAACCTCCCCTTGATAAAATTCATGTCGAATGGTTCGCTCTAGTATCTTCTGAAAAGAAGAAAATAGCCGAGTCTGAATTTTGTGTTGTGTCACTATATGTCGAATTTCCATAACTGTCTTACACTCTGTACACATTGTAACAGTGAGCCACTGGCTCACATCTGAATCCTGTTCACTTTCTGTATGTACTTCTAATTTTATAATCAACTCGTGCTACCCTGTTATGCATACTTCATGCTATACAGTTATATTCTTAACTGCAAAAATACGAGGAAAGGCGTCATGTAATTATATACTAGTTACTTAAACCCCCTCTTCAGTCTTACTCATTCATTGTCACTTCTCAGTTTTTTGAGTATGTATCTATTATTTTTCAGTCTCTATTTAATTTTTCTTCAGTTATCATTTTTCTTTCTTCACTCATCAGTAATACTTTGTTTCTCATTCATGTATGTCATTTCTTCAATTCATC
Organism: Dactylis glomerata; assembly: GCA_007115705.1. Classification (NCBI taxonomy): domain Eukaryota; kingdom Viridiplantae; phylum Streptophyta; class Magnoliopsida; order Poales; family Poaceae; genus Dactylis; species Dactylis glomerata. The sequence continues at coordinate 1,223,556 of QXEO01001107.1, read as the reverse complement.
TGTTATTCTCGTTTTCAGCATCTCAGTATGTTAGTGCATTTAATTTCTTTTGCTCTTATTACTCAATCCTTAGCATTTTTTCATTCTCACTTTATCAGTCTCTTATTTTTTCATTTATTTGTACTTTCAGATCTCAATCTTCATTCATCATTAATTCAGTGATGTCTGAATTGATATCCTTATTCATTCTTCATTCTCCATTTTAGTCCTCTGAACAATTTTTTCAGTCTACCATTGTTTTGCCTTCTCATTCTCCATTCATAATATATGTTATCTCAGTATTAGTCTATCTGTTAGTTCTTAATATCTTAGCTTTTTAATTTCTTAGTTTTTCAGGTCTTTAGTGTTCAGTTTATACACCGTGTGGCCCATCCTGAAAGTCGCAGTCCTCTCCGTATTATTTATTCTTCATTTTCATTCTTTAATCATTCAGTTTGCAGCTGTTCAATTCAGTTCTTTCATTCTTTCTTAGTCTTTCTCAGTCAATCATTTTATCAGTGCCTCTTTCTTCATTTTTACTCTCTTTTTTCATTTATTTAATCTCCAGTTTTCATTTCTCAGTTCAAGCATGTCATTCTCATTGTTCTCGTCTCCATTCACCATTTATCATTCTTCTTTATTCATTCTTTCTTCATTTCTTCAGTCTTAATGGGCTCCTTTTTCTCTTCATTTCTTCAGTTATCAGTCTTCAGTTTTGCATGTTCTTCAATCTTTCAATCTCCTGTTTTCATTTCTCAGTTCGAGCATGTCGTTTTCATTGTTCTCAGTCTCCATTCATCATTTATCATTCTTCTTATTCATTCTTTCTTCATTTCTCCAGTCTTTAGTCTGTTTTCTTCTCTAAATCAATGAGACAGTTTTAGACTCATTGTCACTCAAACTAAATAAGATTTTTTCATGTGGGTTTTTTCATCATGATTCTCTGTCTTTATTATCTATTTTCTTCGTTTTTAGTTTTTCTCACTTCTCTGTCCTTTCACTCATTCTTTAGTACTTAGTCTTTCCTTTTGCAGTCTCCACTCTTTCTTTCTTTCTTTCTTCATTCTTCGATCTCTTGTTCTTTATACTGTCAGACTTTACTGTCCATTTCACCAGTCCCTCCCTTAGCCCGCAGCTTCTCTTTTATTTTATTTTCTTTAGAGAATACAACTTCTTCACTATTTTTTCTCTCCTATTATTTTCTTATCTTGAGTACTAATAATTTCCAAGGTTTTCATGTATTCATTTTTTTTGCATGGACATGATAGATGAGTAATGCATAAAATGTTATTTTCATAACTGTATAAACATCAACATATTGACCAGCTCAACATATTGTAATGGACCAGAGCGTTAAATAGATTTTGCTATGATGGCAGGATTAGCTTCAGGTCAAGGTTTTTAATTAACAATGTAATTAGGTCTTAGCGTTTCTGCCTTGTTCTGTGTATGCAGGTTTTGTTTCTCTTGTTCTCACTATCTCTTACCTTGATTTGTAGGATAAAATCTGCAAATCTTGCGCTCTGACAAAGTAAAAAATCTTCTCATATCAAGGTTGAGCTAGCGCTTTGCACCCAGGAAGGAGCAATAAATTTTGCTCGCTGAATTAGTGTGGTTGTATAAATCGTGGCTACTGTTGGTTCGGTCTTAGGTGCAGTACATGTAGTAGTGACTGTTATTCTTTCTGTATCATTCGTTGTTATAGGATTTTGGTCATGTCATCTCGTCTCTGGTTATGAGATGCTAGTGTTGTAAATTATCTCTGTACTTTATTCATCTTGTAATAGAAAAGGTACCAGATGCTTTCTCGTAAAAAAAGAGGAAATTAAGGACAAAGCCTTGGGAAGAAACAAAGGAAAAGGAGAACTAAACAACAGGCAGATAATGAGCCGTTGCAACAAAATGATGGAATGAGGGAAGAGGCCGAAATGTGTCTGTTTGGGCAAACTGAAAACATACAGTTTTCCTCATTAGTTTGTCCAGTTCTTATTGGCTACCAAAATGTGTCTGTTACCGAATTCAGAAACAGCTAGCTGCTGAATAGTCACTCCCATACAATATTATCATTTGAGTTGTTCAGCTAGAGAATGAATTAACGAAACTTTGCATTCAGTTACCACACACTGAAGAATGTTTACGATATTATTCAAGTTTAATCTGTAATTTTAAGGTTTATTCGCGTTCCTCCAAACAGAGTTTACTACTCTGCAAATAGAAAGCAACGACTTACTCTGATTGACAGATCAGAATCGAACAAAGTATGACCGAGTCAGGTGTAAGAAAGAAATTGGATGCAAATGCCTCAGAAGGTAGGTTTATTTCATAGCGTAATGCTGCAAAGTATATTTAACACCATCACCGGCAATTTGCTCCAATCCACATTAACCAATTATATTAAAGAGATGAAAATCCATCTTTACATAAATCGACTGATCGAAAATCAAAACTAGAATGCTGCCTCAGTGGTAGTGACAATGTGTTTGATCGTCATGGAACAATCCGATAATACGTGCATTTTTATGCATCATCGGCAGCCAATCAAATCCTACAAAAATATTCAACTGAGCAAAAAATCTACTTGGATTGAAAAAAAAATGCATCAGAGAGATTCCCATTATAGACGTGGTCTATCATTTACCATTAGATGGTTCTGATGTCCCTGTCTTATTGTCTTCATCTGCATCTACTGATTCACATCCAAGATCCGAATTGCAAGGAACACCGAAGAACCATCAAATACAAACCAAGAAAAAGATCTAGAAACAAGTTGCGACAGGAAATCAAATCAATTTGGCTTTGGGAGATCGAAAACATCAGAGAGATTCCCATTATAGACGTAGTCTGTCATAACCCAGAAAGGGTTCTGATGTCCCTGTCTTGCTATCATCATTTGCTTCCGCGGATTCACTACCAAAATCTGAACCACAAAGAACAAAGAATCAAAATCAAAGGAAGGGAGAGACGAAACGGAAAAAGAGGTCAAGAATCAAAGAGATCAAGCGCGGCGGCGACGAGGGAAGAAGCGAAGGCGGCGGGCGGTGGGGTTGGGCGATGCTTATGGAGTTATACGGCTTTGCGTATATATAGCTGCCACGGAACATCTAGGGTTTTCACAACGGGGGCCTTCTGGGCTGTATCTTACGGGCTCATACCGGGCTTTTCAGTTGTTGGATAACGGGATCATGGGCTTCGTAGTGAAGCTGCACTCTCTCGAGCCGGGTTTTTCTTTTTCTTTTTGTGCCACTCTTTTTTCTTTCGTGCTCATGGAGGTCTTGTTCATGACTCGATGGATTATTTTGTTACTTTTGTACAATTAAAAAATAATGCTTAGGTTTACATTGGTTTTCTTGTAAAATCATGGGAATAATAATGCACTCGTTGAGAATACAAGATTTTGTGTGTTCGTACCAATCTATATGAGAGAAACAAATAAAGAAGACATAACTAAGATCCTAGCACAAAGGTATTCCTGAGATGCCTGAATGCATCAATTATATGCATTGGTCATGGAAGAATTGTCCAGTTCTTTGGCAATAATTGTATAAGGGTCATACTCGAGAGTGTAGTGTGGCAGATTATGACTTGTGGATTTGGCACACCTTTTTTACCATGGTGCGTGGGATCTCACAATGACATTAACTTGTTGAGCGCGCACTAGTGTTCATGAGACTTGCTGAAGTCCATGTTCCAAAGGGCAACTATTAGATCAATGGCCACTCATACACTAGAGGGTACTATTTATCCTATGACATATATTCAATAAGGTTGACATTTGTGAAGACAATCCCTAGTCCTTATACAAAAGGTTATTGGTTTGCCTAATGCCAAGATGATTTATAAGAAGGATGTTTAGTTGGCATTTGGTGTGTCATAGGCTTGTTTGGGCATTGTGTGGTACCTTGCTCATACCAGGTCAATAGTTCAAATGGGGGTAGGGAAGTCATGACTGCTTGTGAAAATAATCATGCACAACATGATCATTGAAAGTGAAAAACGTTGCTCTAGTGATTAATGACCGCCCGTATGGCCAGTAGGGCTCTCTTGGCCAAGTTGATCACGAGGTGTCGACCGAGTTTGCTACTTTTTTCTTCTGGTGCATGCATAAATCCATGGCGAACATGTTCATCACCATCTAGTACAAGTAGAGCATTTGTGGCTACACAAAGAAAACACTTAGTCTTGCTTTCGTTGAACTATTTGTTTACTAGTAATTTGTTGCTTTGCATGTCAGATTATTATGTATAAGCGCAATGCTGAATTGTTAAGATAAAAACTAAGCACCATATTATGATAAATTTATCACGGAATTTTAAAAAAGGAGATTTTATTTTCAAGGATCTTGTCGCTGCTTTTTTCTTTTTGAATAAAATCATAATAGAGCAACATTTCTTGTCATTGAGTATGTATTAGAAGAAATTTTTATTCTTGCATTTAGTATTAAATTCCTAACTTAAATTTTATGGGAGAAGTGTGATGTAGTAAAGTTTCACTTTCTCACTTCTACGCACTTCCCACTATTACGCAAAGACTTTCATGTCATCTCTATATTTCATATATGTGTCCTCAACCTCACGCTGACTTATAACATTCTGTAAAATAAATTAAATAGGTTGATATTTTAATTTTCTAAGAATGTTTGAACATTTTCCAGATAAACAATGCTCAATATTGTCATATACTTCTCCGGTACCCAAATGGTGCTAAATGTAGCCCGGTTTTAAGTTTGTTTTGAAATTTCGAATTTACTATTTCAAAGTTTCAAAAAATACAAAAAAAGGACATAAACCATGTTGTATTCTCTCAGTACATAAGTTTTCAGAATGAAATATATTGTATTTGACTCTCAGTAAAAATAATGAAATCGAGATTTTGCTATAGTGTTCATTACTGTTCATTGATGGGCAAAATATAGATTTATTATTTTTGCTAGGGCCCCAATAAAAAAGTATTTCATTTGAAAATTTACACATTGATAAATTACAATGTTTTCTACACCTGGTATTATTTTAATGTTTTATAAAATGTTTAATTAGAATTTAATAAGCACCTGTGGATACACAAAGGAAACACTTAGTTTTTCTTTAGTTGAATTGTATCAATTATATTGTTTTTGAACTATTCTTGAATTTTATTTTATTTGAATTGTATCAAATTATTTTATAGGTTGAGGCAAAAAATAGTAAGAAAACAAATATGGCCGGCGTATCGGTGCCCCATATGTGAACAAATGAGGCCGGCACCCCGTACGTCCAACTAGCATTGTTTCCGAACAGCATATGGGGGCGTGGCTATGGATGCTCTTCGTACAGACGAGCTAAGGTAAACTAGCACAGAGCCCGTGCGTTGCTACGGTACCACACTAAACCAAATGATCAACCTTTTTCATAATTCACTTGAATCCAAATGTCGTGGATACTGAAAATAACAGAAAATCTATTTTACATATGTAATAGTGAAAATCACAGGATGACTCCAAAATAAATATTTACAGATCTCACCCTGCCACCACTTCATTAGTGTATTTACGTATTAAATAGTAGGTGATTTCTAATAAATAAAAGAATTAATTAATTACTTAATTCATAATAACTTGCTCACATAATTTATACTTTCAAATAATACTATAATACAACTATATATGTTATTCATTAAGTGTAATAGTAATATAGTTATTTGCCCCCTTTTGCATAAAACTGACCCTGTAACCAAATAGTTCAGACCGACCACAACTGAACTGCCAAATCAACTCATGCTTAGCTTCGTTCTGATGCTGCAAACACATCGAGAGGTCATAGACAGGGGATCTCACAAGTATGAACGACAACCATCTTGGCGTCGTCAGACTGCTGGTAGTATCAACTCTCCAGGATGGCGACTGTGGAGGTTGGCTATAACCTATAAGGACCATGGATTGCATGTGTAATCTGGAAGGAATAATTTCACAATAACTTCTACGCAAGACAATTTATGCACCAAACTATAAAAATTGAAATGGAGAGAGTGAAAGGGTGCATGGACAATCCTAGTTGCAGCAGCAACATCATGCAAGTGAAGTGAAAATATACACTGGAATTTTTAATCAAGGTTCAAAGAGGCTATGCTGAAATTATGAATCGGCATGAGACAGAATCTAACATATGAAGTTATCTATCTTAGCGAAATTCCCTATTCGAGCATAAATCTCCACAATCTGATGAAAGAAGTAACCCATACACCACTAGATAACATCGGGTATATGCCAAGCTGTAAAATACTCATAATTGCTGCTCACCATTGATTCAGGGACGTGCTGCCGAGCAGATATAACCATTGTTTCTTTGTTAGAAACAAATAAGGTGTTTAGATTAGGCATTGAGGGGATGAGATGGATCAAGATGCAGCTACAGAATCGGTTCTCACATGGCCTGTGGCTGAGCACCCATGTCACTTTGCTTCTCATCATTCTACCAAAGTTTTATGAACATTGCAAGTCGCATATACCAAATAGCAGATACTGACCTCTGGCTTTCTAGGGAATGCATCATACAGAGTATATCATATCTAACAAATTCAAAGAACTTGAAGTTCATACGACAAGTTACTCACCATCTCTTAGTTACTGCTATCTTCCTTTCATGCGGTAACACAAACATGCACGGAGCATAAACACCACTCTACCACAGCAAGGGATTTCAATCAGTCAGGCACGAAAGCTAGAGAGCGGGGAACAAACTAAATTATGCACAGTCGATTGCAGTAGCATCGGCCTTTTGTGATGCTCCCATATTAGCTGCTGGCTCAGCACAATGCTCGCCGACGCCCTAGCTCCCCCGGCAACGCCCCCCTATCTGGCGCCACCGTCCGGTGCGTCCGGCACATCCAGCGTTGTGCAACGCCTAGCCCACCCCCCTGCATCCCGGGTATTCTTGACCTGATCGGATCAGCGCCCGAGACCAAGAGAGGCTTGGGGTATGGGAGGAGGACGCGGAGTTGACGCTTATGGCTTCCCCTCGGCGCATGTTGGAGGTTGATCCTGCCGGCAGTCCTCATCGAGAGCATCGGTCTCATCTCCTCCGAGCTGGACGCCGCACGAGGCGCTCATCGCGAGTACCGGAAGTAAACGAGTGAGCGACGACGGGCAGGCTGGCTCCCGTCCAGCGCACGAGCGGGCGGTGGGACGATACTGAAAGCTCGATGATTGCTATAGATAGTGCGGTGATGATGAAGTAAATGACCGGCTAGTTGGGAAACCCCAAGAGGAAGGTATGATGAATATAGCAGCAAGTTTTTCCCTCAGTAAGAAACCAAGGTTTGTCGATCCAGTAGGAAAAAGCCAATACTCCTGAAGGTGATGCTTGCTAGCCTAGTGACACTCCAACAAGGACGCCGTTGACGATAACGTGTTAGCGCGTCTTCAACTAGTAGCAACGTGGAACCTGCACACAACACAACCAAATACTTTGTTCCAAACTTACGATGTGGTTGTCAATCTCACCGGTTTGCTTGAAACAAAGGGTACGAGCGTATCGAGTGGAAAGTGATATTAATTTGCAAGTAAAGTAAACATGTGATAGCAATATAATAGAAATAGGACCGGGGTCCACAGTTCACTAGTGGTGTTTCTTCATAAGATAAAATAACACATGCTGGGTAAACAAATTACAGTTGGGCAATTGATAGAATAAAGACAACGTGCATATGTCGAGAGGGTCACTATGAGATTTACTCTGGGCATTACAATAAGATACATAGACCATCATCCAACTGCATCTATGACTAATAATCCACTTGTGGCGAATCAATCCGAGAACTCCACAAGTATTAAGTTACGAACAACAGATAACTGCATTAAGCAAAGTGTGTAATGTAAACAAAGCATATGCCCTTGAGCATATGAATGTTTTTTTCTCCCTAGTGGCAACAGCACATCTACAACCTTAGAGGTTTCTGTCACTCCCCCAGATTAAATAGAGGCATGAACCCACTATCGAGTATAAATACCCCTCTTGGAGTCACTAGCAACTACTCGGCCAAGATAGCTACTAACAACGGAGAGCATGCAAGATCATAAACAACATAGAGATAACATAAGATAATATTCAGCACATCAACTCAATCATAACACCAATATTCATCGGATCCCAACAAACACAACATGTAGAATTACATAACGGTGATCTCGATCATGTAAGGCAGCTCACAAGATTTAAACATGAAGCACATGGTGGAGAAGAAAACCAACTAGCTACTGCTATGGACCCATAGTCCAAGGTAGACTACTCACTCATCGCGCCGGAGGCAAGCATGGCGATGAAGAAGACCCCCGGTGGCGATTCCCCTCTCCGGCAGGGTACCGGGAAGAGCTTCTGGACCCTCCCGATCTCGGGTCGACGGTGGCGGCGGATCGCGATGTATTATGGAAAAGTGATCGGGTATTTAGGTTTTTCCCGTCGGGGGGTCTTTATAGGCGAAGGGGCGGCGCCAGAGGTGGACCAGGGGGCCCTCACCATAGGGCGGCGCGGCCAGGCCCTGGGCCGCGCCCCCTGGTGGTGTGGCCGCCCTGTGGCCCCCCTCTGTCTCCTCTTCGGACTTCTGGAAGCTTCGGTAAATTTCCGTATGTTCGGCTTTTGTTTCGTCCAATTCTAAGAATATTTCTTGTGTAACTTTTCTGAAACACAAAAACAGCAGAAAACAGGGAACTGGCACTGTGGCATCTCGTTAATAGGTTAGTTCCGAAAAATGCATAAAAATGCCATGAAGTGCAACGAAACACTAAGCAAATGGTGTAAAAACAAGCATAGAGCATCAAAAATTATAGATACGTTAGAGACGTATCAGCATCCCCAAGCTTAACTCCTGCTCGTCCTCGAGTAGGTAAGTGATAACAAAAGAAATAATTTTTGAGGTGACATGCACCTACACAATCTTGATCAACTATATAAGCGTTGTGCGCTGGGATCAAAAGAACTTAAAACATGGGCATGAAAGATATAATCTTGATAGAAGAAACTTAGCAACCAGGTTATAACATGAAAAAGAACACAAACAAAAGATTATGAAAATGAAACAATGAAAGTCAAACGTGTGTTCAAATCATATGAAAAAACATACAAATGATTTTCAGCTTGTCCTTCATGAGAGAGCAAAACATAAATGCATAGGACACCATCAAGTTTAAGAGGGCGACTAGATACAAGTAATTTAAGAACAAGTGAAACCAACATCATGAATCAATCAATGAAAACTTTGGGACAATGCACATTATACTCAGAATGACAACTATGCTCTGTTAGACGGTGCATAAAGATAGAAGGTGGAGACTCAACATAAAAGTAAAAGAAAGGCCCTTCGTGGAGGGAAGCAGTGATTGCAAGTTTTATAAACCTTCAAAAATTATGGTACTTACTAGCTTTGAGCTCTCATTGCCCCCATCATAGGCATCTTGAATGGTTAAAGTTAATGCGAATACAATTATGCTGCATATGCTTGACAAATTATAAGTTGAAAACCTCGTGTCCCGTGAAATACGAATACCCAAACCTCATGCTACTCGACTTAGAGTCCCAAGCAAGCTCTTGTCATTGTAAATATATGTGTATCATTGAGAACCGCCAACGGGGTACCTCCGTGCCCGATGACACGGAACAAGCCCACATCAAAATGGCAGGACAAACAGACAATGAACACTTTGGCATCTCTTTTATTTACCATTGGTATAGCTTTTTATTGTGAGATGCATCGTCGAATGTTCACTATGGGCATGCTGTAAATTTCCACCATGAATTATGCATGGCTTAGATTAGCGGCCCAGGCGTTTCTCTAACACATATACAAACTCCATGATCCCGCAAGATTCCCAACTTATTTCACATCGCGAGTATCCATAAACAAAAGATCACGATATCAAATCAAATGAAAGATAGTGCAATGTTGAAAGCTTGCCCCATGACGGCATGGCTGGGCTAATTTCCAACTTACAACTTGCAAGCATAACAACTCAACATAAGAGAGCCACAATGTCAAAATTTTAAAATGAGAAAAGTAAAGTGTGCCATCAGGTTCGTGAGAGCTTTACTGACCAATTTTCGCATAACACCAAAAAGAGTTTAATTTGAAGAATAGATAAAAGCAAGTCAAATGTATTTTGGAATAGCAAATTGCTAATAGGTATGTATGGTGGACTCATTGGAACAACTTGGTTTTTAGGAGTTGGATGCACGAGTAGAGCTCATACTCAGTACAAAATGAGGGCTAGCAAAAGACTGGGAGCGACCAACTAAGAGAGCAATAACGGCCATAATCATGCATAGCGACAAAGCGACATTAAAAGAAGCATAAGATGGCATCAAAAGTCAAAAGCTAAATAATCATAGAGGCAATGGTGACTTTGTATGAGTCTAGCATGTGTGAGCATGCGCCAAGTCAACCCAAATAAAGCATCAAAGGAGAAAACCAAAATAATGCTTCCAAATAATTAAAACAACGCATGATTTTTTCAAAGGCTCATTAAGCAATCTCAGTCATTTGAGACAAGTCATGCTACAGCAAAACCACTAAGCATACTATCGAAAAGACATCAAGCATGACATGTAAAAGCCTAGGCCACAGTCTACACAAGCTCCTTCTTGTACCACTTTTTTGCATAAAGCTTTTTCTCTTTTCCAACACTATTCAAACTTTTTTGAAACAACTCTTTTGATGAAAACCAACATGGACCAGAGGTCAAAATACACCTTGATAAAAAGATATAACAAGATCTGAACACAAATCAAGGCGAAAATCGAAAGCTAAACGCAGTTCTAGAAAAAGAGAACACTCGTTGAAATGATAAGAGTGAAAAACAGAGTGTTCTTGGCAAATGAAAAGCAAGGCAACTTCTCCAAAAGAAATTTGTTGGGGTCCAACCATTTATTGCAGCAAATAAAACTAAACAAAACTGAAAACTAAAACAACTGACGCTCCAAGAAAAACGCATAATGCATGAAGCAATAAAAATATAGTGTGTTGAAAGGTGACATAATTTTTGCCGATGAAGAAGGGGTGCCTCGGGGGCATCCCCAAGCTTTGACGCTTGTACCTCTTGGATATTTCTTGGGGTGACATGGGTATCCCCAAGCTTGAGCTTTTGTCCATTCTTCAACTCATCTCATCATTCTCCAATCCCTACACTTGAAAACTTCCTTCATACAAAACTAAACACAATTCTATTAGCAACATTAGTGTAAGCATAACAATGAATCAACCCTTTTTGCTTCAGGTTTTAACTCAAAACCACCACATATAAAGCATATAGTACTGTAGCAACTTCTCCAAAAGTTCCATGATCAAAAGAACTAAAAAAGAAAACGATAAAGCGGCAAACACAAATATTGGCAGAAATCTGTCAAAACAGAACAGCTAACAAAGGTTGAATTTTTGGAGGGTTTTCTGTTGCTCAAATCAAAAAGTATTCAACTAATGAAAGTTTGGATATAACCTGGGGAATATTCACAAGAAATCGCAGGTCCAAAAGATATTCTGAGAATTTTCAGGAATTTTTACGGTGCAGCACCGAAAACTGTTTTAGGACAGCAACATCTCCAAATCTTACCTCACTCAAATTAGAGGCTTCTCTTGGCACAAAAACGAAATAAAAAGGATAAGGAGAGGTTATTACAGTAGTAATAACTTCCAAGACTCAAATAAAAGAAAAAGTACTAAAAGTTAAAATATTAGGTTATCTCCCAAGAGTGCTTTTCTTTAACGCCTTTGAGCTAGGCGCAGAAAGTGCGAATCAAGTATTTTCGAAAGAATCATTAAGATCAACTGCAGAAGTCTTTTCAATAAGACATTGTATTTCATCCACATAAGTTTTTGAAGACCCTTTGTGATCACGCTTTGGTTCACTCAAATCACTAAAAAGATTTTTGGGACAGATCCAATCAAAATTAGTTTCAAAAGCTTGATACAATCCCAAGAGTTTGCTAGGTATAGGTATTTCGGTTCCCTCATTGTTTGTACTAACAACCTTTATATGTGAACCAAGCTTATTAAAACGCTTAAGAACTTTCCTAGCTTCAATGGCCACATCTCTAAATTCTATCCGCAAAGTTTCAAGGATAAAAGCTTTCTTTTCAGGATCCTCAATATCATGAAGCTTAAGAAACATGTATTGCATAAAAGGATTAAGGCTAGCAAACCTAGCTTCTAACATGTGAATTAAATAAGCAGAAGCAACTTCATAACTAGGAGCAAGCTCAGCCAAAGAATTTTCCTCAACATCTTTATGCATACTAATATGATTAAAGAACTCCTCAATGTTACTTTTCCCAATAATAGAACCACTACCTACTGAGAGGTCCTCAAAACGTACTTAGGGAACAACATAATGAACTAGAAGTAATAAAGTAACAACTATAAGGGAAACTAATTTTTGTGTGTTTTTGATAAAACGATGCAAGTAAAAATAAAGTAAAGCAAAACTTAAAACAAAGTAAAGGATGTGTGTGCAAAACTCCTCTTGCAGAAGTCTTCTTTTTCTCCAGCAACGGCGCCAGAAAAAGTCTTGATTGCTATAGATAGCGCGGTGATGATGAAGTAAATGACCGGCCAGTTGGGAAACCCCAAGAGGAAGGTATGATGAATATAGCAGCAAGTTTTTCCCTCAGTAAGAAACCAAGGTTTGTCGATCCAGTAGGAAAAAGCCAATACTCCTGAAGGTGATGCTTGCTAGCCTAGTGACACTCCAACAAGGGCGCTGACGAGGGTTAACTCGACAAATGTTCTAGATGAAGGACTTAGGATCAGGGGAAGAGGGCGTCAGATGAACTCGAAGGTAAAGGTTAGTCGAAATAAGTGTATATCGAAAGTAAACTTGGGTGTTCAACCTGGCTTGCTTTCAATCTGCCCTACACCGTCCCCTCCTGGCCCCTATATATAGGTGGCCAGGTCTCGAGGATCGGGTAGGGTCTGATACAGATTACAATATCGACATACGGTAAGAACTCGTATTCGACTATCATTACAATTGGGCCTAGCTTAACGGACCTCAGGGGTACTCAACTAACGGGATCTATTAACTATACCCTTGTCAGTAGCCCCTGAGATTTTACCAGAATTGCAGATTCGGGTTGAATCTCTAATCTTTAAATCTTCGACTTGATCAATTCTTCGATTTCTTCATATCTTCAAATCTTTGACTTGGTCTTTCGACTTATTTTCATGATAATTTTTTGCAAGGGGTTTTGATGAACAAGCCTGACAACTCTGATGGATCAAGAGGTCAGTTAACTGCCGGAACAGATACTTGTCACCTACTTCAAATTCAATCCCCTTGGACTTGAATTTGGGATGCCGGTCAAACCCACTCTTTTGCCGCATTTAGGACTTACAAAGAATGAATCCCAGTGATTCTCAGGGTACCCAGTGCGTCCACCAGGATTTTCTTCGCGTCGTAGACATGGATACATACCAGCAGAGCGCATCCATGTGCGTATACCAGGCCACACAAGACGGATCCCGGGGTCTTACCTTCGTGACAAGTCACGGCATTCGAGTTGCATTGCGATAACGCAACTCGAGAATCTCATATCGCAGTCAAATTTTGACTAAAAATATTCGGGTTTTAACAACCATAAAACTCGCTCCCGATGGGAGTAACACTCCTACACTTCTCAAACTCTAATGCTTTACCAAGAAATATTGTCGGGTGCGCGCTCAGCGCTCCCGATGGGAGTAGCCCCCGAGGCTATGTTTGAATACTTTGTAGTCAAGCATAGGCTCAAAATTCACTTCGTCTTCTTTCTTTTAATTTCTCCTGTTTATAAGCCCCCGAGCCCAAGGCGAGGTTTTTCATATCGTGCAACCACACTCTTCCCTTCTTATTTTTTCTCCTTTGGTATTTATCGTCTGCTATGTGCAGAATTTAACTCCTTTGTAAAATACGTTTATGGGCCTTGCTTATCACGGGGGCCCGATAATACGTGCTTATAAATAAAGGATCTTTTGGCAAGGGTAAAAACCCTAATCAGATTCCTCCTCCGCCGCATCATCTTCTCTCTTCATCTAGGGTTTCTAGCCTTCTCCCTTGTCCACATGGCTGACGCAGATGGTTCTCGTTTGAACCTTGGTTCTATGGTGGCGCCACGAGGTCGGGGCCGCCCTCGTGGAAGCAAGAACAGCACAACTCCGGCCGCCGCGGGACCGTCATCGGCCGCTCCGGTTAAGCGTCGTCCCGGCCGCCCACCTGGTAGCAAAAACAAGCCCAAGGTGACTGGCGCTGCCCCAGGTCCAAGCGCTCCTCCTCCTGCTGCTCCCGTTGCTCCTGCTGCTCCTCCCAGAATCTTTTCTTTCTTCTGCATTGCCATGGCGCAGTGCCGCGAGATTCAGCATCTGGCGCTGAATTTCACGAAGTTCATGGATGGGCGAGAACTGCGAGAAGCGGTTCTCCGTGAACAATCTGGCAGTGGGACTCCATACGAAGTGGAGGTTTGGTATGATGGCAACGGCGAGCAGTACTTTAAGGGTGGCTGGTCGCAGTTTGCAGAAGACCACGACATCCATCAAGGCTTCTTCATGACCTTCGACTTCCATATCGGCACGTCAAAGTTCGACGTGAAGATCTATGACGGCACTCAGTGCCAGAAGGAGTATGAAGCTGAAGTCCACTTTCATTAGGATCTTCTTTATATGTAATTTCTTTCGATAATGTCCTTGCTGCCGTGCTATATGTAATGAATATTCGTACTTTGCTTTGACGCTTTTATTAGTACCATGAAAACAAATCATTGTTTTGAGGTATGCTTTATATATATCGGGTTCTTTGTGAACCAATTGCTTTGAAGGATATCGGGTTGTCTGCACAACCTTATAGTTAAAAAAGATCTCCATGTCGTGATAAAAGTTTCTTTCGTACGACCCAAGGGTTTAAGCCCCCGAGTGGAGAAGTAGAAATATTTTATACAATTTCGTCGACTTCAACCCAAGGAACCCGGCCTATGGCCTCATGTTCTGGGTTCAGAAGGTTTAACTCGAATTTTACTGATACCACTAGATTTACTCTACGCGTAAAAACGTCGTAGCTGCTCTGCATTCCACGGGTTGCCCTCGTCTTTTCCTGTCTTCTTGTCTTGTAGTCGATATGCTCCTCCTGGTATTACTTCTGTGATGATGTAAGGTCCCACCCAAGGGGACTCCAATTTGCCGTGGTTGTCTTGCCTGAGTCGCAAAACTAGATCTCCCACCACGAAGGATCGTGGACGAACTCGACTACTGTGGTAGTTTCGCAGGCTTTGTTGATACTGTGTGGCTCTTTCAAATGCTTTATCTCTTCCTTCATCTAATGCATCGACATCGTCTTGCAATGCTTCTGTTGATGTTGTTTCATTGTATGCCGTCACTCTTGGAGCCTCGTGTGTAACTTCGACTGGAAGCACGGCTTCTGCGCCATGGACCAGGAAGAAAGGAGTTTCTTGAGTTGCTGCGTTGGGCGTGGTTCTTAGACTCCAAATAATGGAGGGCAATTCATCTACCCAAGCGCTCTTGGCTTTCTCGAGAGGTGCTAAGAGCCTCTTTTTTATCCCACTACATATCAGGCCATTGGCTTTTTCGACTTGCCCATTTGTCTTCGGGTGTGCCACAGATGCAAATTTGAGTTTGATTCCTAATCCTTCGCAGTAACTCTTGAATTCCTTTGAAGTGAAGTTTGTCCCATTGTCCGTGATGATACTATATGGTACGCCGAAACGGAACACTATTGACTTGATAAAGTTGATTGCTGCTATCGAATCTTGAGTTGTTACCGGGGCTGCTTCCACCCACTTGGTAAATTTATCGACTGCTACTAACATGTAAACATGTCCTCCTGGCCAGGATTTGTGCAACTTTCCTACCATATCGAGGCCCCATTGTGCAAAGGGCCAGGACAATGGTATTGGTTGTAGCTCTGCTGCTGGTGCATGTGGCCGAGATGCGAATCGTTGACATGCTTCACACTTTCGGACTATATCTTTCGCGTATTCGATGACTGTTAACCAATAGAATCCTGCACGGAATGCTTTTGCCGCTATTGCCCTGCTGCTTGCATGATGGCCAGACACTCCGCCATGTATATCCTTTAGTATTACTTGTCCTTCCTGAGGCGTTACACAACGCTGCAAAACGCCGGTAATACTCTTCTTGTATAATTTCCCCTGCAACACGACAAACGCTTTCGATCGTCGAGTTATCCTCTTGGCTTCCACTGCATCTTCTGGTAATTGTTTGTTTATCATGTATGTGAGATATGGCTGCATCCAGGTTTCTTCTATCATCATGACTTCCTCGGGTTCCGGCGTAGCCCCCGAGCCTACTGCAGTAGTCGAGCTTTTGACACTTTTTATTGACCTTTCCACTATTTCCTCCCAGAATACTCCTGATGGCACGGGTAAACATTGGGACCTGATATTTGCTAAGTTGTCGGCTTCTTCATTGTTGTTTCTGCTGATGTGCGAGACTTCGCATCCATCAAATGTTCCTTCGAGGTAGTGATATAAGTTCTTGTAGGCCATCATGTTGTCATTGATTGCGTCGCATCTGTTCATAACTTGTTGGACGACAAGGTTTGAATCCCCAAATATTTTTAGTCGAGTTGCTCCACATGCTTTGGCCATCTTCATTCCATGTAGCAGAGCCTCGTATTCTGCTTCATTGTTAGAAGCCTGCGGAAAACTCATCCTTAAGACGTACTTCAGCTTGTCGCCATGCGGCGATATCAAAATTACTCCTGCGCCTGCGCCTTGTACTCTCTTAGAACCGTCGAAGTATATTGTCCAGACACTCGATAAATCTGGCGGTCCCGTGCTCTGCAGCTCCAGCCATTCTGCTGTGAAATCTGGCAAGATTTGTGACTTGATTGCCTTCCTTTTTTCATACGTGATGTCCATGGGAGATAATTCGATTCCCCACAAAGAGACACGTCTTGTTGCTGAAGGATTGTTCAATATGTTTGATAGTGGCGCTTCATTGACCACTATAATTGGGTGCACCGCAAAGTATTGTCACAGTTTTCGTGCAGTTGTGAAAACACTATATGCAAGTTTCTGATAATGCGGGTACCTCTGTTTTGTCGGAGATAATACTTCACTGATGAAATATACCGGCCTCTGGATGCCGTGGGCTTTTCCTTCTTCACTTCTTTCGACTACTAATACTGTGCTTACCACCTGATGGGTTGCGGCGATGTAGAGTAGTAGTGGTTCTTTTTCTTTTGGTGCGACCAGCACTGGCGGCGTGGAAAGTACTTTTTTTAGCTGTACAAAAGCTGTGTCTGCTTCTTCTGTCCATTCAAATTTATCATCTGATTTCTTCATAAGTGTATAGAAAGGAAGCGCCTTTTCTCCCAATCGAGCAACGAAACGACTTAATGCCGCGACGCGTCCTGCAAGTTTCTGGACGTCGTGTATTTTCGTGGGTTTCCCCATTGTTAAAATTGCTTGAATCTTCTCAGGGTTCGCCTCTATTCCTCGTGCTGATACCAGGAACCCCAAAATTTGTCCTGCCGATACGCCGAAGGAACACTTTGTCGGGTTAAGCTTAAGCTTGTACCTGCTCAGGTTGTCGAAGGTTTCTGCCAAGTCGCTGATTAAAGATTTCTTCTCTCTTGTGGTGATGACTACATCATCAATGTAGACTTGAATGTTGCGTCCTATTTGGCTCCCGAGGCAGTTTTGCATCATCCGTTGATAAGTTGCTCCTGCATTTTTTAGGCCGAACGGCATTACTTGGTAGCAAAACACTCCGTATGGTGTGATGAAGGCCGTCTTTTCTTCGTCTTCCTTCTTTAATTTGATCTGATTATAACTAGAATATGCGTCCAGAAAGGAAAGCCTCGCGCATCCCGCTGTTGAATCAATTATCTGATCGATGCGGGGTAGAGGGAAAGGATCCTTTGGACAATGCTTATTGAGAGATGTGTAGTCGACACATACTCTTTGTACGTCTGTGTTCTTCTTGGGTACGATAACTGGGTTCGATACCCAACTCGAAGTTTTGATTTCTCTAATAAATCCGGCATTTTCCAGTCTGTGCAATTCTGATGCTATCGCCTTTATTTTAGGTTCATCGAATCGTCGTAATGGTTGCTTGACTGGCTTTGCCTTGGGATCTACATTTAATGCGTGCTCGACGAGTGCCCTGGGAACCCTTGGCATGTCTGATGGACACCAGGCGAAGATTTCCCAGCGCTCACGGAGGAACTCGACGAGCGCGCTTTCCTATGCGGGATCCAAGTTCACCGCAATTGATGTCGTCTTGTTTGGATCTGTAGGGTGGACCTGGATCTTCTTCGAGTCCTGAGTTGTGTCGAAAGCCTGATCTGGCAGGGATCATCCAACGTCGGGTAGCACATTATGATCTGTTTCTCCTTTTAGCCTCTTATATTCTGCTATCATGCCGAAGGTTTGCGCCATTCTATTAAATTCTCTGTCACATGTGTTGGCTACTTCAAAGCTCCCTTGCACTGTAATTGTTCCTTTGGGTCCTGGGATTTTTAGCGTAAGATACGCGTAATGAGGTACTGCCATGAATTTTGCAAATGCTGGGTGCCCCAGGATTGCATGGTATTGCGATGGCCAGTCCATAACTTCAAATTCTAGCTTCTCTCTGCGGTAGTTGCTGCTACTGCCAAAGCAGACGTCGAGTTCTATTCTTCCCAAAGGGTAGTTTGCGGATCCTGGTACTATTCCATGGAAGGAGCATTCTGTTGGCTTAAAACTCGTCAGCGAGATACACATTGCCTTCAGGGTTCTAGCATATATTAGGTTGATGCCACTCCCTGCGTCCATAAGTACCCTTTCGATGTCGTACCCTCCTATTTGTGCCTTTAAAACCATAGGCGAGTGCCCTGGCCTAGGAACTTTCCTTGGGTGGTCTGCTCTACTGAACTTAACTGGTTGATCTAACCACCGCAAGTACTCTGTGGTAGCTGGTGGTGACGATATTGCTAGGTTTACTTGCCTGGATATGCTCTTTCGCTCTTTCTTCGACTTAGGCACCGGTTGAATCATAGCTGATATGTAAACTTTTGACTCTAGGTGCCTTGCTAGCCTTTGCATTTGATATCCTTGACTTGTGTGCTTCTCTTCTTGCCATCCTCCTTGGTTTGAACCCATGGCGCTTTGTAGCCTTAGGAACGTTCTACAATCCTTCATCTGGTGATTTGAGACTCTTTTCCCATCAAGGTATGCGTAGTAGATTCGACAAGGTCCGTATAACATATCCTCGGCCGAGGGACCGGAGTATCTCGATTTTCCTACTCCTTTTGCCTGAGACCTCCTGTTTTCATATCCTTCCTCTTCTTCGGCTGCGTAGCCCGCGGCTACCTGATTTCGCCTTCCTTGGTTATCCCTGCTGCGGTGTCGTCTCCTTTGTCTGCTTATTCTGTCGACTTCTGGTGAACGTCCTCTTTTGTTATTATATGCGTCTTCTCCATCAGCAAATTTGTTGGCATCTTCCATTAGCTCGGCTACTGTTGTAGGTCTTGTTCTTCCTATTTCTTCCACGAGATCTAAGCGACGAAGTCCAGCCGAAAAAGCGTCTATTGCTCGTTCGTCGGAGACGTCCTCTGCTGAGTTTTTGATTACACTCCATCGTTGTATATAAGAACGTAGAGTTTCACCTTTCCTTTGCACACACGCCTTAACTTCCTCCAGTGATGCTGGGCGCTTGTATGTTGAACGAAAATTTCTTGCGAATTGGCTTTCGAGTTCTCCCCAACTTCCAATGGATTCGTTGGGTAGGGTATTCAACCAGGACCGTGCTGCGCCGGTGAGGTGTAGCTGCAAACTTTGCATTGCAGTCGCTTTTGTTCCCCCTAGTATCTGCACTGCCTGCAAATAGTCCGATAACCACAGGGTAGGTTCTTGCGACCCGTCATATTTATGTTGATCATGTGGTAATTTGAATCCTTTGGGTACCCGAGTTTTGCGAACCCTGCGGGTAAAGCATAATGCGCCCATCTCTTTATCGTCGTCTTCATAATTTTCTTCCCTCCAGGCGTGGCGTGATTTATTTACTCGAGCCTGCGCTATTATATTTCTTGCGTCCTCCTTTCTCTTTTGTCGCCTTTCCTCTTCTGATGACTCACTATACTCATTATCTGCGAAGTTGTATCTGAGCTTCTCCTTTTGCTTTTCCTTGTAGCTTGTCGACTTTGTGTCTGGACCTTTTTCCCCGATCTTGCTCTCCACTATTCTAAGGCTTCGTATTGCGGCTCGGTGCATATCTTCTCGCGGATCCCCGGGTTCTGGCCTTGTAGTTAGTAAATACGCATGTGCTGCTATCAACGCTGCTTCTGGCGTTTCTTGCATGAAGTCATCTTTCTCCTCTTCTAGCTGTGGGGTAGGGCTCCTCGAGTACCTTTCCTCTCTGTTGCGTGCTGTTGCCCCCCTGTTGTGTTTTGGGTCTCCGCGCTTTTCTCTACTATACTCGGAATCCTCACTATAGTCATCCCAGTATTCCTCCCTTGATACACTGTTATTGTTTTGAAGAACCGTGTTTCTTTCCTCCCTTAGTTTCTTCCTATGTTGGTATAATGCATACTGATATCCCATTAGAACTTCTCTTCTCGATCCTTCGGGTACTTCTGTACCATGATTGATAGCTGACTTGATCATTCTCCATTCGCCAGCCGAAACGTGGACTTTCTCCTTATCCTTTTTGTTGTGTTCTTTTATTTTGTCGACTTGCCTGTCGATCTTTTTACTTCCTTCGTTGTTGTTCTCTTCTTCTGCCTCGGTGATAATGACGCATAGCTGATGCACTTTGGAGACGCCACTGCTTCTAACGGTGAAGTCCCTTGCGCTGTTGTATGTTTGACATACCCTTTCTTCTGAGTCGAAATTTTCCCAAATTTTATCGCCTTCTGCGATTGGTGCTTTTTCCAAGCTGACCGGCGAGTTTACCTCGCTGGAAGAGCCTTCTGATGATTCCAGTATTACCTCTGTTTCAGGCTTGCTTGCCGACGGATCTGGTTTCATCGAATCCGAGAGGCGGGATGAACCCGATGGTCCGACGAAGATGTTCAAACTTCCAATTGTTAACTCCATCTCTTGACTTCCATTGAGTTCTGAACTGCTGTTGGCTAAAAGGGAAAAAGCCGTCGAATTCATGACTCCAACGCCCAGTTCCCCACGGTCGGCGCCAATTGACGAGGGTTAACTCGACAAATGTCCTAGATGAAGGACTTAGGATCAGGGGAAGAGGGCGTCGGATGAACTCGAAGGTAAAGGTTAGTCGAAATAAGTGTATATCAAAAGTAAACTTGGGTGTTCAACCTGGCTTGCTTTCAATCTGCCCTACACCGTCCCCTCCTGGCCCCTATATATAGGTGGCCAGGTCTCGAGGATCGGGTAGGGTCCGATACAGATTACAATATCGACATACGGTAAGAACTCGTATTCGACTATCATTACAATTGGGCCTAGCTTAACAGGCCTCAGGGGTACTCAACTAACGGGATCTATTAACTATACCCTTGTCAGGCGCTGTTAACGATAACGTGTTAGCGCGTCTTCAACTAGTAGCAACGTGGAACCTGCACACAACACAAGCAAATACTTTGTTCCCAACTTACGATGAGGTTATCAATCTCACCGGTTTGCTTGAAACAAAGGGTATGAGCGTATCGAGTGGAAAGTGATAGTAATTTGCAAGTAAAGTAAACAGGTGATAGCAATATAATGGAAATAGGACCGGGGTCCACAGTTCACTAGTGGTGTCTCTCCATAAGACAAAATAACACATGCTGGGTAAACAAATTACAGTTGGGCAATTGATAGAATAAAGACAACGTACATATGTCGAGAGGATCACTATGAGATTTACTCTGGGCATTACAACAAGATACATAGACAGTCATCCAGCTGCATCTATGACTAATAATCCACTCGTGGCGAATCAATCCGAGAACTCCACAAGTATTAAGTTCGAACAACAGATAACTGCATTAAGCAAAGTGTGTAATGTAAACAAAGCATATGCCCTTGAGCATATAAATGTTGTTTTCTCCCTAGTGGCAACAACACATCTACAACCTTAGAGGTTTCTGTCACTCCCCCAGATTAAATAGAGACATGAACCCACTATCGAGCATAAATACCCCCTCTTGGAGTCACTAGCAACTACTCGGCCAAGATAGCTACTAACAACGGAGAGCATGCAAGATCATAAACAATATAGAGATAACAAAAGATAATATTCAGCACATCAACTCAATCATAACACCAATATTCATTGGATCCCAACAAACACAACATGTAGAATTACATAACGGTGATCTCGATCATATAAGGCAGCTCACAAGATCTAAACATGAAGCACATGGTGGAGAAGACAACCAACTAGCTACTGCTATGGACCCATAGTCCAAGGTAGACTACTCACTCATCGCGCCGGAGGCAAGCATGGCGATGAAGAAGACCTCCGGTGGCGATTCCCCTCTCCGGCAGGGTGCCGAGAAGAGCTTCTGGACCCTCCTGATCTCGGGTCGACGGCGGCGGCGGATCACGATGTATTCTGGAAAAGTGATCGGGTATTTAGGTTTTTCCCATCGGGGGGTCTTTATAGGCGAAGGGGCGGCGCCAGAGGTGGACCAGGGGGCCCTCACCATAGGGCGGCGCGGCCAGGCCCTGGGCCGCACCCCCTGGTGGTGTGGCCGCCCTGTGGCCCCCCTCCGTCTCCTCTTCGGACTTCTGGAAGCTTCGGTAAATTTTTGGATGTCCGGCTTTTGTTTCATCCAATTCCGAGAATATTTCCCGTGTAACTTTTCTGAAACACAAAAAACAGGGAACTGGCACTGTGGCATCTCGTTAATAGGTTAGTTCCGGAAAATGCATAAAAATGCCATGAAGTGTAACAAAACACTAAGCAAATGGTGTAAAAACAAGCATGGAGCATCAAAAATTATAAATACGTTAGAGACGTATCACTCGACTTCAAGCTTCCATGGTAACCAAACTTCGGTGAGTTTGTGCGATGGATTTTATGGAGATTTTTTTTGGTTTCTAGGGTAATGAAAACAAGAGGAGAGGCGGTATATATGGGCTGATTTCCATGGGCGAGGGGGAAGCTAAAAATAGGATGGGATGATTGATTGTTAGCGCTAAAAATTGTATGGGATGATTGATTACCGTGATATGGTGATTGGTTGTTTGTATTTTAGTTTTTTTTGTTAGGTGTATTTTTGTCAGTCACATGTTGTATGTCGAGTGGGTGGCTTCACCACCAACTCAAATCTTATAGTCCCTTCGATCGGAAATAACTGTCGGGGACATAGTATAAACTTTGTACTAAGCTAATACAAAATTGCTGACACTTATTTCCGATCGGAGGGAGTAGGTAAGAAGATAAGATTTGCACTCACCGAATGATTTTTTTTACTCCAGGCAGAAGATGCTGAAAGTACGATAGGGCCATCCACATCATCAGCGATGACCGAACGTGGCAGCCAGGTCAATCGAACGTGCGTTTCCACGACCAATAGCAACCTTCGTTTTGATTCCGCACTATCCATCATCCAGATAACGCAGGATACCCCTCCCGATTCTCCCACTAGTCCAAGCGAATCCCAGCCGTCAAACGATGCCACCACGCCAAGATCCACCGTCCATCCCAACCGCACGGCCCCAGCCGGCCACAGCCACCAGCCGAGCGCAGCTCAATACAAAACCAACAGCAGCGGCCAAGAAGCAGAGCCACACACAGAGACACACTACTCCTCCTCCATTGCCGCAGTGTGCCGTACTCTCTCGTCTAAACAGCCAGGAGAAGTAGAAGATGTCGTCGGTCGGTGCCCGCGCTCCCGTGGCCGCTCTCCGGACGTCGGCGTCGTCGCCGAGCCCCCGGTTCCTCGGCGACTCCGGCCGCGTCGCCATTGCCAAGTCGATCGCACGCCGCGACGTCGCCGTCCAGGCCAAAGGCGCGTGGCTCCCCGGCCTCGCCTCCCCTGCCTACCTCGACGGCAGTTTGGCCGGTGACAATGGGTTCGACCCTCTGGCCCTGGCGGAGGACCCGGAGGACCTGCGGTGGTTCGTGCAGGCGGAGCTGGTGAACGGTCGGTGGGCGATGCTGGGCGTGGCCGGGATGCTGATCCCGGAGGTGCTCACCAAGGCGGGGCTCCTGAACGCGCCGGAGTGGTTCGACGCCGGCAAGGGGGAGTACTTCGCCTCCTCCTCCACGCTCTTCGTCATCGAGTTCATCCTCTTCCACTACGTCGAGATCCGGCGGTGGCAGGACATCAAGAACCCGGGCTCCGTCAACCAGGACCCCATCTTCAAGAGCTACAGCCTCCCCGCCCACGAGTGCGGCTACCCCGGCAGCGTCTTCAACCCGCTCAACTTCGCCCCCACACTCGAGAACAAGGAGAAGGAGCTCGCCAACGGTACGTCCTGCCCTCCTCGTGTGCTCCATGCATCCACCGTCTCTTCTGAACCTCTGGCTCCTGTTTTCTGAACTTTGTCTGTCCTCGTGTCTGAATCTGTTTCTTCTTCAGGGAGACTGGCCATGCTGGCGTTCCTGGGGTTCCTGGTGCAGCACAGCGTGACCGGCAAGGGGCCGTTCGAGAACCTGCAGCAGCACCTGGCCGACCCGTGGCACAACACCATCATCCAGACCTTCTCCCAGGCACCCGTCGAGGAGGTTGCGGCCGCTTTGAATTAATTGATTCATCATTCTGTTGGTTCTTCTTTGAACAAATGGCGCGGGGGATGTACAGTGTGGTGGTGGGGCGTTAGGTGGAATTTTGCACGATTAGGTGGACAGTGCAAAACTGTGTAATCTTAAGATTTTCCGGCGGTGAAACTCTCTTCTTGTTGGCCGGTTCAGCAATCGCTTCTAACTGAAGATCTGAAGCTTGTATCTTGTAATATCACTCATGAGTGTTTTTTGTTTCAACATGGCAAGGGATAGTTTGAATCATTTGTCTCGAATTGATGAAGTGGTAGGAATATTATACAGAAGTAGAATTCATAAAACTGGATGCTAGTATACAGATGTTAAACTAGAAGAGTGGAAACTCATTGTGTTATCGGCTGTCACAGTTCACAAGCAAGAATTCCTACTTACATCCGCACAGGTTGCAAATATACAGTCACAGATATACAACATCACTCGCAAGAACTACAGTCTCCTTGAGGATTCAACATGCATGTAAAATTGGTCAGAAAATTGAGATCCTACTTGAACAGCCAACTGATTCAACCAAAGTTTCATAACTAAATGTCTGTATCAACATGAGCTTTTCCTACTTTGTAACTGCAAGTAATCTGAACAGACGCCTAGCCGTGACAGTAGCTGTTGGTCCAGCAGAATTCTTCTGTCGGTGTACGCATCTACCCTTGGCACATACAATCTGGGGCAGGGTAAGTATAGATAGACTGCTTTGGCTTCCTCAGCCGGATTTGCCCGTATCTACCTTTGTGGCCTGCCTGTACAGCCTGCTGAAACCCTGACCACTCCATGCTCGTGTTCACAAAGATGTGGCCAAGCAATGCCATGTTTGGCCTTATCGTCTTCAAATTCCTATAGGCCCGGTGAGCCAGCTAGATATCAACCATCATCTAGTCAGAACTACTGAAGAAAGAGGAGTGATCTAACCAACATAAGCCAACAGAACTTACCAGTGCATTGTGCATATTGCCAGGAGATGCGGAGATAAAAACATCACTGTGCATGCTTATATAGTAGTCAAGAGCTGCTAGCACAGAAGCCTTCCCTTCAACATTAGCAAGTTCATCTTCAGAGGCAAGGCTCCTCTTGTCTTCCATCAGTGGGAAAAGTTTGCGCAAGCTGGATATCCTAGCTTCTCCACCATACACCTTAATAGGTGATGTCTGTTAGAACTTTCTATGTTTTTTTTACCAAGAATAAGTAAGCGCGCAGAGTCAAACCTTGTGAGAAGCAAGATAAAGTCGCGTGCTGTTGTCAAAGCCAAGCGCCACTAGTATCAGTCCAATCTCTTCTGGAGTCAATGGGCAGCGGCCTGTGTTTCGAAGCTCCTCATCAGTTAGCTGTGAATTTAATACCCTCCCTTGCCAGATAACTTGCCTGTACTTAGCCAGAGCTAATTTTTCAGCTCTACCACCACCAAAGTCACAGGCAGAATGTGCAGCCATATCCTGGAAAATATAGGTCAGCTTGAGATGTTTCAGAGTAGGAATTCACTTCAGAGAACAGAGAGTAGACGTTGGACTTCCTAAATTGCAGAAGCCCTTCCATTTACCTTATCGAAGCGGAGATGTAAAACTGCATATTTTCCAGCCTGATTCGTGTTCTGTTCTACAACTTGTTGGTCTAATTCAGCAGAATGCCCCGGGACTGGAGATCGCAAACGTTTCTCCAGAGTTCTTCCCAGTGAGATAATGTAAGGCAGAAAAACCAGAGCTTCGAAGTTAACTTTACAACGCAAACGTTGAATATCCGCAGGCAAATCATCAAATGCAAGGCGGTGAGAAAAGGGGGCAATGGCAGCAATACCGTAGCTGACAAGGAAACAACAGGTACATGAGATTGCTGGTAAAGGACTCTCCTCACAAAGTATAACCAGATAATGAAGTTAAACGACGATCAGTTGCATGTTAATACTGTAGAGCTAGCTTAGTGGCCATCAACCTGGGCTAAACAATGAAAAGGCAGATTCTAGCATTATAATGCAATGCAATATATGTCAAACAGCTACCGTTACAAAGGGCACTACGGATATATTTCACTTAGACAGAGGAGTATATGAAAATCACTAACCTTTGCAGGATGGGACTGACATTCTCCATATACCAACTAGCTGAGGCATGAAGAGGTGCAGTTTTTATTCTTGTGGCACGGATTCCTGTGCCATAGAACTCTCTTGTGCTCCATGAAAATTCTTTTGGCAGAACTTTCACTATTGAAACCTCACGTCTTAGGGTGTTGATAAAGTGATCCACATTAAAAATATCTTCAAATGAGCTGCAGCAGTAAGCCCACAACTAAACAATTTACTTCCTATTCAACAGGAGAAGATTAAACAAATTAATAAAACAGTACGCTGAAACTACAAAACTACCTTGAGTCTTTCCAAACAGGGTTTACTTCAAGATGTGGGATCACAAGGGTAGCGTTCAAAATCTTAGCAACCGCAACTGCATCACATATCTAGAGAACAAAAAGAAAGAGCTCGATGATGTATCTCAACCAAGCAAGCTATCTTAAATTCTAACACCGTGAGATTGGTACACAAGAAGTGCATTACCCCCATCCTTTGCTGGTTCAGTCCACCATCAAGAAATACTTGGATGTACCCAAAAGGTAAATCTGCAATTTATGAAATCAAATGTTCAGGAAACTGTTTTCTATCACAGCAGGAGACATGTCGTTACCTAGCAATGTTATCTCAGAAAGTTACCATGAGTGGCCGATGATTTTAAGCATGGTTTCCACCCCTGATAAGGCAAGGGTGTCCAGAGATCTCTCTTTTGTTCATCAGGCTGTACAGAAAGCAAGTTACAACTTACAAATAGACTTCAAGGTGACTATTCCAGTTTTCTTCTGAGTTGTGAGTACTCACAATTGTCCATTGCAAAGCTTCATTCAAAAGAGACTCATGCATCGGCTTGGGGGCATTCCACTCCTGTAACAGATCCATATTTTCCACATGATTAACCTTAAAATATCATTTGCAGAAATGTTTACTAAAATCTACTGACAGTTGTAATCTACATAACAACAGAAATCAAGTACTTATGTTATTCTCAATACTTTCATAGTAACTAGATACAGTTGAACACTGCCGCAGAAATACAGTTGAACAAAAAATATTCGATGCAACTGGCATGATGCTATCCATAAAAAGAACCCAAATCTTTACACGGCTTGCACGTTTTTTTGTTTACAAACAACTCGATACGAAAAGCACTAACCAATGGATATAATTTCGTAAAGCGAGGGAAAAAAAAACATGAATTCGCCACATCATTTCCCCCTCCGCTTACATTCGTCCACAACCGCGCCACTCCGTATAGAATATATCCAAATTTCGCGCACCCCAGAAGATCCGACTCCGCAAAGTGGCAAAATAGCAAAGAGAACCGTAGGAAGTAGCTAGAGAATGCAAGTAGATCGCGAATATCACGTTACACCGGCTCAAATCGAACCGACTGAAGAGGAGACTACAGGGAACGCACCGAGAATAGGGAAGGGAAGGCGCGGCCGAGCGGGGAGAACAGCGCTGGAAAGATAGCCGGGAGTAGCACGACAGCCGCCGCTGCAGCCAACGCCGGGCCCCTCGCCGGAGACGACGAAGGCGACGGCCTCCGCATCTCCCCGTCTGAGGTGCGAGGACCAGGTGAGAGAGATGCGTAACAATGGACCAGCCGAGCAGGTGAGCCCAGTTCTGATGTGCAAATGGGCCTTTGTTCATTTGGCCCATCCATACGACAATGACAGACATACTCGGAGGGAATTAAAAAAAAAAGCACCCGAAGTTGGCGGCGTCGGCGAGCTGCTGGCCTGTTTTCCTCTCAGATCTGCGGATCTGGGGAGGGCGGTTTCTCCAGGTGTGGTCGACTTCCGACTTGGCCGTGGAGTTTCGGGAGTCTATTCGGGTGTCGGAGGACTGCGGATGCTGTTGTCTTCCCCTCGGCCGGCCGTGGTGGCGAGGGAGTGGAAGAGTATGGCGCCACTATCTTCCTCGTTAGGGTTTTTCAGGGTCTTTTTTTGAGATGCGACTATCGCGGCGTGAAGCTTCTTCTGGCCGGCCATGGTGGCGAGGGGAGGATGCGGCTCGACGTGACGTCAGTGGTTGGGACCTACTGCTCAGGGATCTGGGATTGGAGGCACTGCATTGTCTTCCCCATCTCCTGCCTGCCTGATGTTCTGGAAATGGATATTAGCTCTCACCCCTCGGGGTGGGCACTCTTGCGGTGTTCAAAGCCCATTGTGGCGATAGTGGCGGCGGTGATCCGATGGTGTCTGAAGATGTGTTGTTTCTGGGTCTGGTACCTTCTTCTGGGTGGTGACGATGAGGATGATGGGCTTGATGGTGCTTTGGAAGTATGGTGTGAGGTCATTCTTGCAAAAGTTTGGGATCCTATTGTATTTTCTTTTCTTGTGAAGTCGTTTGTAATCGGTTTCGCCATTGATTGAAATGCCATCAGTTGTTATCTCAAAAGAAGAAATCAGAATGGCAGACATGTTTGGTTCCAATCTCCACCTGATGGTGTTCCTGTAACTTTTCCTATACTCAGAGGAAATACAATTTATAAAATAGGATTAACTGGATTCATAGCACTACAATAAAATAGAGTTAATTGGAGAAAAAATGCGCCACGGAAAAGTCATGATTGGAGAACGGCTATGACAAGGGAATTCAGTTCCAATGCCTTGATGAAGACAAGGCACCAATGAACAGTAGGGTGCCTTGACCCCTGTTCCTAGACATTGGATTATGAATGGATGGTTGAGATGAACCTAAACAGTGCACTCCGCTACAGTATGTTTGCTACAACAATTGTCTATATAGTCCGAATGCTATAAGACCGCCTACAGTAGAGCCGGTACAGTACTTGATCTTGCCTGTTTATTTCCAATCCAATGGCTGAGTAGACAAGGCACCACACTATTTATTTGTGCCTTGCCTTCGTCACGGCATTGAATCTCAGTCCATGACAAGGACCCGAGACACATCGTAAATGTTTTTTCTGAATTTTTAATCATCTCTATAAGATGGTGAGACCCAACAGTATCGAATCCCAAATTGGCCATAGGGTAGTACGGTCATTCGGTCAATACTGAAATACCCATTGAAATACAAGCATTTTTTGAAAAAAATGTTCTATTCAGTGAAGAAAATGTCATGTATAGAAGTATGGGAAAGTTGTAGTGCCATATTTCAAACTTTGTTTTTTGTAATGACATTTTTTCCAACTTGAGAAATTTGTAGTGGCATGGATCTAGTTAGCCCTTTAAAATAATAGAAGAGCACCCGAGGTGCACAACCCATTATGAATTCCCAAACCCAAACTAATAAAGAGAATTAAAAACAACAAGCCACCAATTCACCGAAAATTTAAGTATTGCTGATTATTTTGCTAAATGGCAAGTTGGCAACACGTTTTTTGACACATAAATCGTCTTGGAACTTGCCCTAGCTTGGAGATCCCACAATAATAATATAATATGTGCTTCGGTTATTAGAACGTGAACTAAGATCATAGCTAGTTGATAGACAAGTGCATAGCACATTAATAAGTCATACTATTGTTTATTATAAAAACCTTTATTCACTTCAAAGCTATTTGGCCAACATAGTTCGTTGACACCAAAAAGTAAGAAAGATAGAAAACAATAATACAACACTTGTCGAGTCAAGGAATATCAAACCAACGAAGAGAGCTACAACAGACAAAAAAAAGTACGACGAGGCCATCATACCTGGTAAAAAAGCGGCCAAGGAAACCTGTGACGAGTGATTTAGTGAGCGTGAAAGAGAGAAGGATGAGAGAAGGTTGTTCTTAGTAACACTCAGTATATGCCACAAGATTTGAATCAACGGTCCAGATAAATGGTTATTAAAAAAATCCAAAGGTGATGTCATATATGAGTACCAAAATAAGTAACAACATTAACAAAATATAAACAAGAAGTACACATATGCAGCTGAAAATAATCAGATATACCATCTAGCTAAATCTATGTTAGACGCCACTTACCAAAATATTAAAATCATGTCACATATGTTAATTATAATCACCGTTTATTTGTATGAAACTTTTTTACCTTTTTGTAAAACTTATGTATACATACAATCTTATCCATGTATTATCATCTCAAGTAAGCTAAATTAACAATGTAACATTGGAGTGGTATTGAAATATAAAGACACATTGTAGGCTTAAAATTTTAAGGTCTACAGTTGCAAATATACTACAACTATATTTGGACAATATAGGTAACAAAAGTTGCATGATTTTTTCATTTTGATACATTTCCACTTACTAAAACTTTTGATAAACCCGACAAACTTAGATCCATGAAAAATGAAAAGCAAAAAAGTATCATACGTACACATAAATATGTATTTGGTCTAATTTATGTGCATAAATTGTTGTGTTGTATATAAGTATTCAAAAATATTTTAGCCTCCATAAATATCATGGCAGAGAGGTGAAACGTAGGTCTAACAAGTATCTTGACAATGGTTTCTACAGAGTATAAATGTCTATTTTGACGTAAACATACTTTATAAATTGTACAAGGTCTTTGTGTTAGCTTCATATTCAACTTGGTGGCATTGCTTGTCCATTAGTTTTTGTGGGTCCAATACACACTTAATATTCTTGGCAGCTGTGCACTCAGAGCCTCTCCACCATCCGTGAAAGGGAGTATTCTAGCTTACGGTCACCCGTGGGCACAATGATATTCCGATAGCCCATAGGTGCCTTTTTTTCATGTCGGAGCAGGCGCAGAAAGGGGATGCCTACCATCGCCGGGGAAGGATGGGGAAGGAGAGCACAATACATCGCCAGAGACACTCCCCCATCTCCCGCACCGCCGACACCGGCCGAACCGCCGTCCAACACCACCCGTGGCCGGCGTTGCTCCCGCGCCGCCTTAGCATCCTGCCCTGCCAAAAGCACCATCTTTGCCAGTTGTCGCCGCCTCAGGCCATCCCTCTAAGCCCGCTCCCCACCTCCTACTCCGGCACTAACAATCCCACCTATACCCTAAGTCCAGCGACCCTACATCCCCACCACGTTAAGTTTCTTCCGAGCTTCCGTTGGCGTCTCCACGGCCAGTCGCGTCGGCCCAATCTCTCGCTCGGTCAGGATGACAAAGCCTTCTCCACCGCGACCATGAAATCACCTTCTCCTCTCTCCAATTTTATCAATCTTCGGCAAGTTGGCGTTGTTGGGTGGAGAACTCGGAGAAATAGAGGAGGCAGGATAGTAGAGATGAAAAATATCGAGGTGGGGATGAAGGGTTTCGCAGCATAGTAAATCAAAAAATTTCCTACGGATGCGAACAAGAAAGCCAAGATCTAATCTAGGAGATGTAATCAACGAGAGAGGTAGATGAGATCTTCATACCCTTGAAGATATCGCACAGCGGTAACGTTCAAGAGAACGTGGTTGACGTAGTCGTACTCGCCGTCTCCTCCTCGCGATCCGATCCGATCCTACGCCGCAAGTGGCGGCGCCTCCGAGAGTTGCACACGTGCGGTGCAGCGACGTCTCCACCTTCCTTGGTCCAGCAAGTATGGTGGAGAGATAGATTGGATCAGCAGCACGACGGCGTGGTGCTTATGGTGGAGAGTTTCTGCGGCAGGGCTTCGCCTACGCGCAGTCGCGAGAGAGAGAGAGGGAGGGCAGCAGGGGCGGCTAGGGTTTGGGTCTTGGGGTGAGGGAGGGCTGGGCGGCCAGCTTGGTCCCTCCTCCAATCCCTAGCCGACTTGGATAAGGAAGAGTGGGGGGCAAGTTTCCCCCCCTTCCTTATTTGAAGATTCCTTTAGGGTTTCCCCTTGGGCTTGGCCGGCTGGGCCTTAGGGGCCTTGTGCACCTGGCCCAAGGCGGCCAGGGCACTTCCCCTTAGGCCCACGCAGGCCTCCGTCAAGTGGGCCCACGTTGGTCCCACTCCGGAACCTTCTAGAACCTTCCGGTACAATACCGATAAACTCCGAAACCTTTTCGGAATCCAAAAACTGCTTTCCTTTATATGAATCTTATTCTCCGGACCATTCCGGAACCTCTCGTGACGTCCTGGATCTCATCTGAGACTCCGAACTAAAACTCATAAACCAATTATCCATTCTATCCTAGCGTCGATGCACGTTAAGTGTGTGACCCTACGGGTTCGAGAATATGCAGACATGATCTTCTATCAATAATCAATAGCGGGATCTGGAAACCCATATTGACTCCCACATATTCATCGATGATCATATCGGATGAACCACGATGTCAGGATTCAATTAATCCCGTATATGTATTCCCTTCGTCACACGATATTTTACTCGCCCGAGATTTGATCGTCGGTATCGCCATACCTAGTTCAATCTCGTTCACAGCAAGTACTTTACTCGTTCCGTAATCCGATATCACTTCGTGATTAACTCCTTAACCACATGCTTGCAAGCGGTGTTGATATCGATTACCGAGTGGGCCCGAAGTATATCTCTCCGACTTGGGAGGGACAAATTCCATCTCGATACATACAACCCAACAAGTACTTTCCGATCACCCGAGAGACACCTTTATTATCACCCTCACATAGGATGACGTTTGATGACTTCAAAGCTTTCTTCCGATACTAGGGAGTTGTATTATCTCATGGTCTAAGGAATACAATACATGACATAGGAAAAGCTTCGCAAAGATGAACACGATGACACGATCTAATTGCTCTGCTTTATTTGGGTCTGTCCATCACACCATTCTCCTAATGGTATGATCTCATTATTAATTGACAACTCATGTCTATGGTTAGGAAACCTTAACCATCATTAATCAATGAGCTAGTCCAGTAGAGGCGTACTAGGGACACGGTGTTGTTCATAAACCACACAAGTATTAATGTTTCCGCTTAATACAATTATAGTATGGAGTATAAACATTATCATGAACAAGAAATATGATAATAACAATATTATTATTGCCTCTAGGGCATATTTCCTTCGGTCTCCCACTTGCACTAGAGTCAATAATCTAGTCATACTTGCGCCTTTAACACCTATGGCATTCCGGTGTTATTCATACGCCTTGCACGTGGTAAACCTTATCTACGGGTCTGACACTTTCAGGTCCGTTTGTATTTGCATATTATTTTGCGTCAGCACGCATTTCTCATCTTCTATGAGATGGCATCGTATAAACTTAGTCTTCTGGTGAGACTTTTGTATCTTAGCCGAGACTATGTTGTCACTATTGTCATACAATAGAACTACATAGTACTAGCACACTTAGAAAAATAGTGATATCCACCGTGCGTCGAAATACTCATTGGTCTGCACACATCGGTATGTATGATTTCCAATAAGTCCGTTGCTCGCTCCATTATTCTAGAGAACGGGTTTTTGATCATCTTGCCCATGAGGCATGGCTTGCACGTGTCAAATGATTCAAAATCAAGAGACTCCAAAAAATCCATCAGAATGGAGTTTCTTCATGCGTTTAACGCCAATATGACCTAGACGACAGTGCCATAAAAAGTTGGATTATCACTATCTACTTTGCATCTTTTATGCCACTTCTAAAGCGATTATATACTTAGCCCTCGTTGCAGTGTCCGCCACAATATTAACATTGGAACTCATCCAAGTTATCATGGAACTTTCTTCCATCTTATTATGCCACCTTCTAACTCAAAACAAATAGCTTAAAATTGAGATAAAATTTTACTTGTATGTGTGACAAAGCCAATGTAACTCATTGCAATGAACCATTTGTCACTTCTGCATACAGAACATATTCTTACTTCTTCAAAAGTGCATAAGAATATCTTTACTATTGTCCAACGATCATCATATAAATGCTATAACCTTTAGAGCATTGGACACATCTGGATCTACATATCATGGTATACAAGATTGATAAAATCATTCTTGTGGTTTCACTCATCAAGTGTCAAAACAATTGATTCTTGCTCCAACCTCTTCCATGCAACAAGAACCATTCTTATTGTTTCCATATTGAACAAATTCAATATTTCATCTATGTACTCTGGCAAAACTATATTAACGCCTCAATCTATCTGTATAGACATTGATGCTTAATATTCTGGTTTTACCTAAGTCTTTCATCAAAAACTAATTTTAATGAAAACTTATCAATATCAAGAAAAACACATAATTTCTAATGAACGATATGTCATCTACATAAAGCATTAGAAATATGTCTTAGCGCTCCCACTTACTTTCTTGTAATACAAGCATCTTCAAATATCTTGATGAAATTAACACTTTAACATTTTCATCATTGAAGATTCCAACTTCGCTATGCTTTCTTCTACCATAGAAGTTTGCATACATATCTAGCAACCTTTGAATCAACAAAACCCATTGGGTCGTGTCAGATACACGTCCTTGGTGTGCATTCCAGTAGAGGAACGTTGTTTCGTTTATTCAACTATCATATCTCAATATGTAATTGTTGCTAGAATAATTCATATGACGAAGTCAGGGCCCATCATCGCTTCTTTGTATATTGTTGGTTACTATTATCTAATAATATCTCGTCCTCAAATCTTGCTATTTGATTACGACCAACTTGGTTAAATAGGAACTTCGATGTCGTGACTACAACATATTGTAGACGCGTGAGCTATGAATGTAGTTGCCGCTTCCAGAACATTTTTCTGGTGCTGCGCTACTCTGATTATCTTGCTCAGATTCAATAACCTCATCAAGTTCTATCTTCCTCCCACTTAAACCTTTCGCGAAAAACTCCTTCATAAGAAATTCACTTCTTTTAGTGACAATCACTATGTGTTTGGGTTCATAGTAGAAGGAATACCCATCGACTTTCTTTGGGATAACCTACAAAAACTTACTAATCCAATTTTGGTTGTAAACATTTTACACATATGCCTTGCATACCAAAATTCAAGAAAAGACAACTATAACTTGTATGGTGTCATTTCAGCGGATTATGATGGTGCTCTATTTAGTGAAAAGCGGTAGTCTTTAAAGCATAATCCACAAATTATATTGGTAGTTTATTTCATCATTGATCTAACCATGTCAAACAAGGTTTGATTATATCCATCAAAAAACTCCATACTCATATGGTGTCTATCATGATGCAAGTTTGTGGAACAATTCCTCTAACTCTTAGATGTTTGCTAAACTTGTAACTCAAATATTCTTCTTTATGATCTAATCATGCTATTTGAATATTCTTGTTACAACAATTTTCACTTCATAAACTGAACAATTTCAATTGTTTCATACTTCTATCTCATCAAGCAGATATACCATACATCTATTCGAGTCATTGATGAAATAGAAAATACACCATGATTGACTTCACACCATGGACTACATACATCAACATGTATGATCGCCATTTAGTTAGTCACTTGTTCTGTCCATGGCCCATGAACGGAGTTTAATCATCTTTAGGAAAAGTTTCACAAGCGTCAATCAATTCAAAATCAAATGACTCGAAAATCTATCAATATAGAATTTCTTTCATGTTTTGTTTCCAATATGACTTAAATGGCGGTGTCACATATAAGTGAAATTTGTTTTGTCTTGCAACCTTTAGCATCAGTGTTATAAATGTCTATTTCACCAACAAGATAATAATAATCTATCCATCGATTATGGAAGACGGTAATAATTTGAACAACCATTGCTCTCATAATACCAGAACAAAATAACAATTATTAAGTTCATGAAATATCTTGAAGGCTAGGTTTGATGTCGACGAGAAGCACAATAACACTTTTATTTGTATCTCGACATGCATCATTACCATATTCTTTTACTAGTTACTTAGGCCATCATAGTTCTTGTATTATTGCTTTGTATGACATTTCATACCAACAATCTAGTATCCAATACCCAAGAATTATGTACTAGCAAAGAATACATCTATAACATGTATATCATTTATATACCTGAGATGGAATTTTCCAGTCTTTTACTTTTCTACCAAATATTTTGCAGATCCTATTTAGCATTTCCTCTCTATTTAGAAGAATCTATCGACATCAATAGTGGCATCAATCATTTGACACATAGTCCAAAGGATGCTAGTCAAATACTAATAGCCTTGGATTTTGCACTTTGAAGTGGATCGCCATCATCATATGATTGGTATTCTTCCAGATTCCATTCTTTAGTATTCTTTTGGTATAGCAAAACCATTTAGCCAATACCTTTTCATTCATCCTATCATGACATCTTTCATGATGAAACTACTATAGCTTATAAGGATGAATGCAAGTATAATATTAGTTCCCAAACTTTTGGGTGATCGGGATGCCTAGCATCTTCAATCTTCGCACATAGTCATACAATATGAGCATATGTTCTTTTACTAAATTATACTTCATCATTTTGCAAACAATCAAAGTTTTAGATATCAAATATCTTTCACTTCTTATTTGTTTCTGAAACAATTCTTTCAGCTCGATGATCACTTTGATTCTCAAA
Organism: Dactylis glomerata; assembly: GCA_007115705.1. Taxonomy (NCBI): domain Eukaryota; kingdom Viridiplantae; phylum Streptophyta; class Magnoliopsida; order Poales; family Poaceae; genus Dactylis; species Dactylis glomerata. The sequence continues at coordinate 1,186,460 of QXEO01001107.1, read as the reverse complement.
CAATTTTGAAGATCAATTTATCATGAAGGCAAACATATGATCTTTAGATACTAAACTTGAATCGCTGCTCTTAGATTAATACAATTTATTAAATCGTATGAAGCAAGCAAGATTTGCTAAAGTTTGCAATAGGACTTAATCTTTAGTCTTGACATTCTAACTAAACGGCACTAGACCAAAAAAGATTATCCAGAATTATATAGTTTCTTTTAACTCAATTTAAGCTAAGTGTCGGTGGGAAACGGTGCCATAGACTACAACGACTTATGCAAATACAACAAGATTTAGTTCAAGATAATTAGTTCAAGTTAATCAAATTACTAATGAACTCCCACTAAATTCAACATCCCTCAAAGTTGTTTAGTGAAGCATGATCCAAATTCACTACACCGAGACCGATCATCACGTGAATGATGTAGCTTTAATGGTGAACATCAACATGTTGATCATATCATCCATATGACTCATGCTTGACCTTTCGGTCCGTGTGTTCCGAGGCCATGTCTGTACATGCTAGGCTCGTCAAGTCAAACCCAAGTATCTCCGCATGTGCAAATACTGGCTTGCACCCGTTGTATGTGAACGTAGAGTTTATAGCACCCGATCATCACGAGATGCTTGAACACGACGAACTTTCGCAACGGCGCATACGAGGGGAGAACACAATTTTATCTTGATCTTTAAGTGAGGAATCATCTTATAATGCTACCGTCGCGATCTAAGCATAATAAGATACATAAAAGGATAAACATCACATGCATATAATTTTATGTGACATGGTATAGCCAATCTCCGCGCCATGATCTCCATCTTGTGCGCACCGGCATGATCTCCATCACTCCACCATGATTGCCTCCACCACGAATAGCAACTACAACTATTGCTAACTACTTAGCGATAAAGTAAAGCTATTACATGGCGTATAAGAAGTTGACACGCAGGTCATACACAATTATAAAGACAACCATATGGCTCCTGCCGGTTGTGAACTCATCGACATGCAAGTCGTGAAAGATTACAAAACATGATCATCGCATACATCACATATATCACATCATATCTTGTGGCCATACCATATCACAAAACACTCCCTGCAAAAACAAGTTAGACGCCTCTACTTTGTTGTTGCATGTTTTACGTGGCTTATGGGAGTAGCAAGCTAAGAACGATTCTTACCTACGAAAAGCCACAACGGTGATATTATGGTTGCTAACATCCGATGTAAGTCCCATGACTACTATAGTGAGAGAAACTGGCATCCACCAGCCGCATGTGTGGAACAAGCCACACGTCAAGTGCGGAGCCGGTCTCGCGAACGCGGTCGCGTAAAGTTGGCCTGGACCGCTTCGATCTCACTATACCGCGCCATAAGAGATACACAACAAGAGGTTTGCAACAGAAAACATCAACGCCCGCAACAAGCATGTTGCGTTCTACTCGTGAAACACATCTACGCATAGATCTAGCTCTGATACCACTGAAGGGTTTCGCAGCATAGTAAATCAAAAAATTTCCTACGGATGCGAACAAGAAAGCCAAGATCTAATCTAGGAGATGTAATCAACGAGAGAGGTAGATGAGATCTTCATACCCTTGAAGATATCGCACAGCGGTAACGTTCAAGAGAACGTGGTTGACGTAGTCGTACTCGCCGTCTCCTCCTCGCGATCCGATCCGATCCTACGCCGCAAGTGGCGGCGCCTCCGAGAGTTGCACACGTGCGGTGCAGCGACGTCTCCACCTTCCTTGGTCTAGCAAGTATGGTGGAGAGATAAATTGGATCAGCAGCACGACGGCGTGGTGCTTATGGTGGAGAGTTTCTGCGGCAGGGCTTCGCCTACGCGCAGTCGCGAGAGAGAGAGAGGGAGGGCAGCAGGGGCGGCTAGGGTTTGGGTCTTGGGGTGAGGGAGGGCTGCGCCCCTGCCCCCCCTTATATGGGGGGCTGGGCGGCCAGCTTGGTCCCTCCTCCAATCCCTAGCCGACTTGGATAAGGAAGAGTGGGGGGCAAGTTTCCCCCCTTCCTTATTTGAAGATTCCTTTAGGGTTTCCCCTTGGGCTTGGCCGGCTGGGCCTTAGGGGCCTTGTGCACCTGGCCCAAGGCGGCCAGGGCACTTCCCCTTAGGCCCACGCAGGCCTCCGTCAAGTGGGCCCACGTTGGTCCCACTCCGGAACCTTCTAGAACCTTCCGGTACAATACCGATAAACTCCGAAACCTTTCCGGAATCCAAAAACTGCTTTCCTTTATATGAATCTTATTCTCCGGACCATTCCGGAACCTCTCGTGACGTCCTGGATCTCATTTGAGACTCTGAACTAAAACTCATAAACCAATTATCCATTCTATCCTAGCGTCGATGCACGTTAAGTGTGTGACCCTACGGGTTCGAGAATATGCAGACATGATCTTCTATCAATAATCAATAGCGGGATCTGGAAACCCATATTGACTCCCACATATTCATCGATGATCATATCGGATGAACCACGATGTCAGGATTCAATTAATCCCGTATATGTATTCCCTTCGTCACACGATATTTTACTCGCCCGAGATTTGATCGTCGGTATCGCCATACCTAGTTCAATCTCGTTCACAGCAAGTACTTTACTCGTTCCGTAATCCGATATCACTTCGTGATTAACTCCTTAACCACATGCTTGCAAGCGGTGTTGATATCGATTACCGAGTGGGCCCGAAGTATATCTCTCCGACTTGGGAGGGACAAATTCCATCTCGATACATACAACCCAACAAGTACTTTCCGATCACCCGAGAGACACCTTTATTATCACCCTCACATAGGATGACGTTTGATGACTTCAAAGCTTTCTTCCGATACTAGGGAGTTGTATTATCTCATGGTCTAAGGAATACAATACATGACATAGGAAAAGCTTCGCAAAGATGAACACGATGACACGATCTAATTGCTCTGCTTTATTTGGGTCTGTCCATCACACCATTCTCCTAATGGTATGATCTCATTATTAATTGACAACTCATGTCTATGGTTAGGAAACCTTAACCATCATTAATCAATGAGCTAGTCCAGTAGAGGCGTACTAGGGACACAGTGTTGTTCATAAACCACACAAGTATTAATGTTTCCGCTTAATACAATTATAGCATGGAGTATAAACATTATCATGAACAAGAAATATGATAATAACAATATTATTATTGCCTCTAGGGCATATTTCCTTCAGGGGAAGAAAGATGTTGGGGGCATGAGATGGAAGAAAGGGAGGGGATACGGGTGGGTGTAGACCCCATAGCGATGCGTGTCGCATGGTGACCATGCCCACTATCACCCTAAAAAGACCTACTTCGACGTGAAAGTTATCTACAAAGGCACTCAATTTGAAGTCTCATGTTTGAATGCTTTCCTCGATTATTGTCTTACTGATATTTGATCCATGGTTGCATAGTCAAGTTCCACTAGCCATTGATGATGGCTTCTATTCATTGCTGCCTTTTCTGTCCACGATGATTTGCAACTCATATTAATTTGTGGGCTAGACACCCTATTGAGTGTTGATATCATCCGGTCAACATAAAATTTGTGTACACTTTACTCTTGTGCTAGGCACTCGGACATTTTCCACACGGTCTACCCCCTTTCCATTACTACGAACGGAAATAATATTGTTCTTACACCACACAAACACAAATAGAGAAGGAAGGAGATGGAAAGGACCGCCCTTGCATCAATGGGAAACCTGCTGATAGCAACTCGACATTGAGTTACTACTACAGGACGAAAATCCACTGACACTCACAGTTTAGCTAACGCAAGTTATTACAAACCAACCCAGAAGGGAACAGACTAAACAAGACAAAGTTTTAACATTCCAGCAACAACATAATCCAGGATACCAACTTCACGGACCCTCAATCATCAAGATTGTTGCCTGATTGAACGACTGCTGGAGATCCCTAGCCAGAGCAGCTGCTTTCTTCACCATTTTCTGAGAACCTTCCCTGATCTTCACTGCAACTTCCTCCTTGTATAGACCTGCCCAGTATTTGAGAAAATAACACAAAGTAAAGGTGATCACTAGGGGATTTTTCAGTTGATATCCTTCAAAGGTAATCTTATTTCTTGTTATCCAGATAGACCATCAAATGCGGCAGTAAGCAGTGTACAAAATTTTCTATAATTAGAAAAATAAGCATAGAACCAAGCCAAACTCTGCCAGAGATTCTAGGATAGGAGTTTGTGCTATAGGTAAATAAGAGATGATTTTGAGTCTCAATATTTCCACAGAAAGAACATTTAGGGTTCCGAGGCCAGTCTTTCTTTCTCATATTTTCCTAGTCAAGATAGCATCTTGATACACTTGCCACATGAACACTTTGATTTTTAGAGGTAACCTAGATTTCCAAAGTTTTTAGAGAAAACTTTGTTGGGTGTTAGAGACCAACTTACTACATCATCATCATAATGCCTCACCAAATGAGCAAGGATAGCAGGTGAGAATCTCCTTCTAAAAGAGATGAGCATCACCGATAATGAAAGAGCGAGGACACGTCACGATGCAAAACTGTTAGATTATGTCTTCGGTTAGAGTCCAGGCCGGTACCGCCACCCCCTCATGTGATATATAAACATTGTACCCCGACACAATTGTATCAAGTATTGTATTATCAAAAGTTTACATGGTATCAGATTCGTTCCGTTCCTAGGTCATGGGTTCTCCACCCATCCCGCCGCCGCCGCCTCCTGGCTACTTCGACGCCAAGGCAGCTCGCCTGGCTGCTGAGGCCGCCGGCCAATCTTCCTCCTCCACCCAATTATCAAACTACCAAAACCCTCCACCACCAGCCCCTACGATCTCTCTCACAGATACAATCTCTGATGTGTCTCATGTTATTCCAATCGTTTTAGATCTTGCTGCCCACAACTACTATCATTGGTGTCATCTTTTCGATATTCATCTCGGTCGCTGTGATCTGCGATCCCACGTTGCCACACCTTCAAATCCCCGTCCTGATGATCCCCAATGGGTCAAATATGATCTCGCGATCATACAATGGATCTATACACGGGTCTCTTCTGAAATTTTCAATCTTGTTTTTCGCGAGGCGACCACTGCTGCCAATCTCTGGGCCGCCCTTCGTCAGCTGTTCCAAGATAATGTTGACGCTCATCTCACCACCCTCCACTCTGAGTTTCGCAACACGGTTCAAGGCGATTCTCCCGTCGGTGTCTACTGTCAATGCTTGAAGGCAATCTCCGACGAGCTCCGGGAACTCGGCGATCCCATCGCCGACCGTCAGCTCATCAACACCTTACTTGCCGGTCTCGGTGAAAACTTTGAGCAGCAGGCGTCGTTTATACCCTTGATGAGTCCTCGCCCCACTTTTGCCGAGGTCCGTTCCATCCTGCAGTGGGCAGATCGTGCCCAAGCCAACAAGCAAGCGCGCCCCCAAGTCTTCGCTGCATCTCCACGACCACCGGCTCCTACCCCGCCACCGCCGGTCGCTCCTCCTCCATGAGCAGCCGGACCACCACCTGGATGGCGCCCGAGCCCTAATTATCGCGGGAAAAACCCCATGTACTTCCCACCTCGGCCTCCTCCACCGCCTCGGCCTGCAGCACCACCACCAGCTCCTCCTACGGGTGCCTCGACATCAACACCGGCCTCTCCAGCTTGGCATCCTCCTCATGATCCGTGGACGGGGCTCGTCCAAGCCTGGCCTATGCCTTGGACTGCACCCTCTCCCGTCGGTGCCCCTCCTGCCTACTCCGGCGCTTGGCAGCCGGGTATGCGGCCTCACACCGGAACCCCTGGACTTCTCGGTGTTCGTCCTCCTGCTCAGACCTACTATGCTGCTCCGAGTCCTACTCCATATGTCGCTGCTCCGAGTCCTACTCCATATGTCGCTGCTCCACCGAATCCGTACGGTGCCCCGGTGCCGATGCCACTTTATCATGCTGATCCAGGAGTCAACTACTCATTGATGTCGTACCCCATGTATGCAGCACCACCATCTGCACCAGCACCTGCACCACCGACAGCCCCGTCACCGACCAACGCTCCGAGCTGGGATCAAGCTGCGTTCATTCAGGCCATGAATAATTTTGCTGCGCAAGGTAACACAGGTACTACTTGGATCTTTGATTCTGGTGCATCTAGTCATATGTCTTCATCCAATAATATGCTGTCACATTGCACTCCATCCTACTTTTCCTCCATTACACTCGGTGATGGTTCCTCCACTCCTATTTCATGCGTTGGTCACTCTCAAATTTCATCTACCACAAAACCCCTACTTCTTTGTGATGTCTTAGTTGCACCAGCCTTAATACAAAACCTAATTTCCGTTCGTCGCCTCACTGTTGACAATAATGTCTCTGTCGAATTTGACCCTTTTGGCTTGTCTGTGAAGGATTTCCAAACCAAGGCGGAGATCGCACACTTCGATAGCTCCGGTGATCTCTACACCGTCCACGGTGCTCCTGCAGCCGCATCTCCATCATCCATGCTCGCCACGGTGGATCTTTGGCATCAGCGTCTAGGTCATCCAAATAGTGCCACAATGTCATCTTTGCTTAGTGATTTCTCCATTCCATGTAATAAAGATTCTCACAGTCCATCGCTTTGTGAGACATGTCAACAAGGAAAACATGTTAGGCTACCCTTTAGTTCCTCTAGCTCCTCCAGTACGTTCCCCTTTGAGCTTCTTCATTGTGATTTGTGGACATCTCCAACTTTGAGTATTTCTGGTTTTAAATATTATCTTGTTATTTTGGATGATTTCACACACTTTATATGGACTTTTCCACTAAGAAACAAATCTGATGTACATAAAATTTTCACCAACTTTCAACAATATGTTGCAACCCACTTCTTCCTTCCCATCAGATTTATACAATGTGATAATGGTAAAGAATTTAACAATCTTGCAAATCGAAACTTTTTTCTCCAACATGGCATCCTACTCCGTTTTTCATGTCCATACACATCACCCCAAAATGGCAAAGCTGAACGTTCTCTTCGTACAATCAATGATATTATTCGCACACTTCTTATTCAAGCTTCCATGCCGTCTACCTTTTGGGCCGAAGCCTTGCGCACAGCCACCTATCTTCTGAATATTCGCCCATCAAGTGTCAACCCAAAAACAACCCCTTTTTTCTCCCTTTTTCTTTCTCATCCTAACTACTCTGAGCTCCGTGTCTTCGGTTGTCTTTGTTTTCCCAACATATATGCCACATCTGTGAATAAATTATCTCCAAGGTCCGTCCCATGCGTTTTTCTAGGTTACTCTGATGAACACAAAGGATATAGGTGTCTCGATCTTCTCTCTGGTCATGTGCATATTTCTCGCCATGTTACATTCAATGAATCAATCTTTCCCTTTTCTACTCGCTCCAATCCCACTAGTTGTCACAACCCAGCACCCAATCCACCTTCCCCTCCAAAATTTCCTTTTTTACTCCCATCAACACAACTCAATTACCTGCCCCCACACCCGATCATGCTGCCGCGGCACCAAATCACCCCATTTTCCCTGCCGCGGCAGACCCTCCCTCTCCTGCCGTGGTCACGCCCACCCCTACCGCGGCAGCACGTTTCCCTTCATCTTCTGCTGCGGCAGACTCGCGACAACACACACCCACGTCCGCTTCCTCCGCTGCGCCGGACGACTCGCCCTCGCCACCCTCGCTAGCTCCACCACCTCATGCTGTCCCTATTGCTGCCCCTAATAATGAACACACTATGCGTACTCGTGCAAAATCTGGCTTTCGTTTACCCGCTAGGAAACTTAACTTGCATGTCACCACTAATATATCCCCTCTCCCTAAATCTTGCAAGTCCGCTCTTTTAGATCCTCATTGGACTGCTGCCATGCGTGATGAGTTTCATGCCCTCCTCTCCAACAACACCTGGCAGTTAGTTCCATGTCCTTCCAATGCCAATGTAGTTTCTGGTAAATGGGTCTTTAGACAAAAATTTCACTCCGATGGTACTCTCTCTAGGTATAAAGCTCGTTGGGTTTGTCGGGGTTTCTCTCAACAACACGGTATAGACTATGATGAAACCTTCTCTCCTGTAGTAAAACCTAGCACCATTCGCACTATCCTTAGCATTGCGGTGTCTTCCAAATGGCCAATTCATCAACTAGATGTTAAAAATGCTTTTCTTCACAGCTCCCTTAGTGAAACTGTATATTGCCAACAACCATTAGGGTTTGAAGATCCTTCCCTTCCTAATCATGTTTGTCTTCTTCAGAAATCTCTCTATGGACTAAAACAAGCTCCCCGCGCCTGGTTCCAACGCTTTTCTAACTTTATTCAAACCATTGGTTTTTCTCCCTCACGTTCTGATTATTCCCTCTTTGTTTATCACTCTAACAATCAAGTTGCCTATCTTCTTCTCTATGTAGATGATACTGTTCTCACAGCTTCCTCTTCTGATTTTCTCTCACATATAATTTCTCACCTCCAGCAAGAATTTTCTATGACTGATCTTGGTTCTCTTCATCATTTTTTGGGTATAGCTGTCACTCGTGATAATAATGGTCTTTTTCTATCCCAGCGTCAGTACTCGGTTGATCTTCTCAACAAGGCCGGTATGTTAGATTGTCAACCTTCTCGCACTCCTGTAGATACCACATCCAAATTATCCTCCGATGGTGATTTTTTTTTGATCCTACTCTATATCGTAGTCTCACCGGTGCTCTCCAATATCTCACACTTACCCGTCCTGAACTATCCTACGCTGTGCAACAACCATGTCTTTTCATGCATGATCCTCGTGTCCCTCATTATAATCATGTCAAACGCGTTCTTAGGTATGTCAAAGGAACCATTGATCACGGTCTCCACATTAATCCATCTACACCTGCATCATTGACAGCATATTCGGATGCCGACTGGGCTGGTTGTCCAGACACTCGTCGATCCACTTCAGGATACTGTGTTTATTTGGGTAACAATCTTATTTCTTGGTCCTCAAAGCGCCAGCTTACGGTCTCCCGTTCGTCTGCTGAGGCTGAGTACCGCGCTGTTGCACATGCAGTTGCTGAAACAGTTTGGTTGCGCCAATTACTTGGGGAGCTTCATCGGCCTATTGATCAAGCAACAGTGGTTTATTGCGATAATATTTCTGCAGTTTATATGTCAGGAAATCCTGTGCAGCATCGTCGTACCAAGCACATAGAGATTGACATTCACTTTGTTCGGGAGAAAGTGGCCTTGGGCCAAGTACGAGTTCTTCGTGTCCCTACAACAGCATAATTTGCGGACATCTTCACAAAGGGGCTAGCCACTACACCATTTCTTGATATTCGATCCAGTCTCAACGTTGTTGAACCCACCGTTGATACTGCGGGGGGATGATTATGTCTTCGGTTAGAGTCCAGGCCGGTACCGCCACCCCCCTCATGTGATATATAAACGTTGTACCCCGACACAATTGTATCAAGTATTGTATTATCAAAAGTTTACAAAAACTAGCACCGTCGGAGAAGCACCAAAGATGGCATGCGTCGCAGCAAAGCTGATCGACATGGTACAGCAGAGCGAGGGTGCAGTATAGCCAGGAAGGCCGAGCAATGCTCGGAACAGTGTTAATTGAGACGGAGAACTAATGTTTTCGGTCTATATATATTTTGCTCCACAGTTGATAATTCCATCGCATATTAGTATAAGATACAAAGAATCGAATTGAATTTCCATGGGAGAATTGTGTGCGCGCATCACTCGGCTCCATACGGGCGAGGAAATAGACTAATTAACAGAACGAATGAACGAACGAACAAATAACTCGGACCAAATTCATCAGGCCACTTCACGAGCTGCTGCTGCTCTCCATGAAGGCGAGGAACTCCTGGAAGCCCATCCGGCCATCCTTATCCCCATCGTAGGCGTCGATCATGCGCTGGCAGTCAGCCGCTGCCACGCCGGCGGCGAACCCGAGCGACTTGAGCACGCTCCCGAGCTCGCCGGCGTCGATGAACCCGTCGCCGTTGCGGTCGAACACCTGGAACGCCGCCGCTGCCTCCTTCACGGTGGCTTCCTCCTCCTCGAACAGCGCCGCCGCCTCCTCGAACCCGACCGACGCGGCGCCCTGGCCCGCGCCCATCAGACCGAGAACCACGTCCAGGTCGATCTCAGAATCAGCGGAGTCTTTCGCCGATGCGGGCTCGCGCTCTGCCTCCGGCTCCGGGACGGGGGCGGCCGAGCGGCGGCTGGAGATGGACGAGGATGAGGAGGAGGAGGACTTGATGAGGGCGGAGAGCCAGACTATGATGACGTTGACGGAGATGGTCACCACCGCCTGCGCCACGGAGAAGTTGAAGTAGGACGCGCCCGGTGCCGAGGAAGATGCCATCTCCATGTCCATGGTTTCTTGCCTGTCGGTCTGTCTCTGCTCGATTCCTCTGCTCTTGCTGGCTTGGTGCTTCTTGCTTTGCCTCTGCGAGTCGGATGCTTGCGTTCTGGTCTGGATGCCATTGCCGAGACCGAAGGCTTGGAATATATAGCATCGTGACAAAGAGCGCGCGAACGAAGTCAGCACTCGGGACGTCGGTGGAGCGGCGGTGGAGCGGGATGGTTCCCGGAAGCAGGGAGGCGTCGTGGAAACGACCGACGACGGGTGCCTTGTAGAGAAAGTGATGGGGTTGTCGTGCACGCGGAGAAGGGCATGCGCATTTTTTAAAGGCGCCGTCGCCTCTGAAAATCACAAATATATATAGCTCGAGCTATATGTAACTTGTTTTTGGGAAAAATAAAAAAATAATATTTAAAAGTTCTAAAAATAAAATTAGATATAGGCAATGTTTGGTTCTATCAATGCACAAAATTTCAACTTGAAATACCTTATATTTAAGGATGTGTAAAAAAAAAATTCTGACGTGTATAGGAGTGAAATGTGTACACTTTCAAAACGTTAAAATTTGTCGAATTTTGTTATTTTTATGAAGCCTTGGATACGAGTTATTTTGAACAAGAAATTTACACGTTGATAGAACACAACCTACATCTTGAGTTTTTACGAAATTTTTAAATTTTAAAACATTATTTTTAAATTAAGAAAAACAAGCTATACGTAGCTCAAGCTACACGAATCCACAATCCCGTCCATGCGTTAATGATTATGTAATAAGGATTTCATTGACTCTTAGCAGCAATGGCTTTCAAGCTTGACTATCGATCCCAATCTTGTCTTACGGAAAAAGCACCGTATGGCGGACGTAGCCACATTGCCTTCGCAGACAACTAGGGATCCACGATTCCACGCGAAGGAAGAAAATGAGCATACTAGCTAATAGCTATGATCTCTGCACCCGAAAACCTCTGTTTACTTTTCCCAACGCAAATTTGAAGACAAATATATAGACAAACCAAACCAGTAGTTTCTTTCAATTTTAATTAGCCCATGTATACTAGCAAGCATTCATTCGCCCTAAAAAGTGGAGGAAAGGAGGTCCTACCAACGCAAAGCAATAGTTGACTCGACTGTGTTGTAACAATCTCCATTATGTATGAATCTATATAGAATTTAGTTCTGTTGTGGTACATGGCCTATTTTTATAAAGCCTATATGTTGCCATAGTGTGTAAAAATTTAGTGTTCTTGTTCCTTATCCACGCTGATTATAATCATCATTTATTTATATTAAACTTTTTAATCTTTATGTACAACTTATTATGTCTACATACAATCTCTTGTCCGTATATTCTCATCTCAAGTAAGCTAAATTAACAACATACCATTGCAGTGATACTGAAATAAAAAGACACATTGTAGGCTTACAATTCTAAGGTCTATAGTTGCAAATATAGTAGCTTTATATTTGACCCATATAGGTGACAAATGTTGCATGATTTATTTTCCATTTTTGAGACATTTCCACTTCCTAAAACTTTTAATAAACTTGATCAATTAAAAGCTGTGAAAAACAACAAGCAAAAATATCATGCCTACACAGAAATTTGTATTTGGTCAAATTTTTATGCACCATTAGATAGATTGTCGTGTGGTATAGAAGTGTTCACGAACATTTTAGTGATCTCCATTAATATCTGGGCATAGAGGTGAAACGTAGGTCTAACAAATATCTTGACAAAGGTTTCTAGACAGTACACTTGTCCATTTTTGATGTAAATAGAGTTTGTAAACTATTTAAGGTCTCTGTGTTGGGTGTATCTTCCACTTATGCACTTGAATATTCTTGGCAGAGAGGTGAAACATAGTGGCACTGCTTGTCCATTAGTTTTTGTGGGTCGAATATGCATTTGAATATTCTTGGCTGCAAACTATGAACTCGGGACCTCAGTCACTTTCGCAGTTATTACGTATTACTTGTGGCTAAGATACACAAAAACTACAAATACAGCTCGAGCTACATGTAGCTTGTTTTTTTTGAAACAAAATCAAACACTTATTTTAAAGTTTCCAAAAAATTTGAAATTAATTCCAGATATGGAGAATGTTGAGATCTACAAATGTGCAAAATATTAACTCGAAATAACTTATAATATTTTCTGTGCAAAAACAACAAAATCTGACATATGTAGTAGTGACCAGTGTAAACTTTCAAAATATCAAAATCTGTGAGATTTTATCATTTTTGTGGAGCCTCGAATATAAGGAATTTGGAATAAAAAATTCGCACGTCTGTAGATCTCAACATTGTCCATATCTGAAAGATTTTTTGAAAACTTCAAACTAGCATTTTTATTACATTTTTTATAAAAAAAAGAGTTATATGTAGCTCGAGCTACAAAAAATCCATACTCCTAAGATGCATCCACATTAACAACAAATAATATGGATAGGAGGGAGTAAAAAATTGCTCAATTTGTAGTCTCTCGTTTAAATTCCTCCCTCAATTATTTGCTTACTGCAATTCGATCACGGCGGTTGTATAGTCAAAAATTTGGAGCCATTATGGACGGTTTCAATTCGTTGCTGCCTTTTCTGTCGGAACCGAGCTAATTGACGCGGATAACTAATGTTTTTGGTCTATTTTGCTCCATGGTTGATAATTCCATCAAATTGTGTATGCTTCAAAGAATCGAATTGAATATTCATACTCGGCTCCATTCGGGCCAGGAAAAAGACTAAACAGAACGAACGAACAAACGAACAAATATCTCGGACTAAATTCACGAGGCCACTTCACGAGCTGCTGCTCCTCTCCATGAAGGCGAGGAACTCCTGGAAGTCCATCCGGCCATCCTTATCCCCATCGTAAGCGTCAATCATGCGCTGGCAGTCCGCCGCTGCCACGCCGGCGGCGAACCCGAGCGACGTGAGCACGCTCCCGAGCTCGCCGGCGTCGATGAACCCGTCGCCGTTACGGTCGAACACCCCGAACGCCGCCGCGGCCTCCTCCACGGTGGCTTCCTCCTCCTCGAACAGCGCCGACGCCTCCTCGAACCCGACCGACGGGGCGCCGCTTGCGCCCATCAGACCAAGAACCACGTCAAGGTCGACCTCGGCATCAGCGGAGTCTTTCGCCGATGCGGGCTCGCGCTCTGCCTCCGGCTCCGGGGCGGGGGCGGCCGAGCGGCGGCTGGAGATGGACGAGGATGAGGAGGAGGAGGATTTAAGGATGGCGGAGAGCCAGACGATGATGACGTTGACGGAGATGGTCACCACGGCCTGCGCAACCGAGAAGTTGAAGTAGGACGCGGCCGGCGCCGAGGAAGATGCTAGCTCCATGTCCATTCTCTCTTGTCTCTGCTCGATTCCTCTGTTCTTGCTGCCTTGGTGCTTCTTGCCTTGCCTCTGCGAGTCGAATGCTTGCGTTCTGGTCTGGATGCCATTGCCGAGACCGAAGGCCTGGAATATATAGCGCCGTGAGAAAGCGCGCGCGAACGAAAATAGCACTCGGAAGGAATGGTGGTGGGATGATTCCCGGAAGCAGGGAGGCGTCGTGGAAACGACCGACGGGTGCCTTGTGGGGAAAGAAAGTGATGGGGTTGTCGTGCGCGCGGTTGTTTTTCTGCTGGTTTCCTGGGTCCTTCCGCGGCGCGTCGACATCAGAGACACGCACCGGCGACCTGACCGTCTCGGTTGGAGTTGCTCGTTGGAATTCCACGCACCAGCAGCCCCCTCTTTCGCTTTCGTTTCGTCTGGGGCTACTACTGGTCGTCTCGTCTGCTACTCTTCTCCCTCTTTCTTTCTTTCTTTCGCATTTCTTGTTGTCGGGTTCCTCTTGGTGGAACTTTGATTTGATTTTTTGATAGGGTGAGATGGTGGTGGTGGACTGAGACGCACGGACTTGGTGGTGTACGGCGACCGGCGTGAACGAAGGTTGGTGAGCTAGCGCTTGACCGGATTTTTCCGTGGACCGGAGGAATAGATACTAGTAAAATCATATTGTTTTTGATAAAGAGTATATAACAAGTAAAATCATATGGTATACTGGTGTGAATAGTCTGCCGAGCAGAATAATTGATGTGAATAGCAGACTCTTGAAGGGCTTGGGACTTAGATGTAACTGAATTTCAGTAGAGTTACGCCCACTTAAATTTTACTTAGGCCTTCTACAATATATTCTATCTTAGCGTGCTATACTAGGTGGTGGCGTATTCTAAGAAACGACCTCTCCTATCGCTTTGTGATATTCTGCACATAAAAATGTTTTTGTTGTCTTCTCATTGAGAGATTATTGGGAGAAACTCTCACGGATGAGCCGGATAAGTTCTCAGGGAAATTAACACCATCAGGGATCTTGTCTGTTAAGTTTATGAATGGGCATACTAGCTATTTAGCAATACCTATAAAAGTTAAAAGTACCATTAGAAGTTAAGTTTTTTATGAGGTTCATAAATAGAAAGGTGTTGCTTATGAACAATAATTTGAATGAAAGGAAATGGATTGGTTGCACGCATTGTGTCATCATTTTTAGGTCAAGGTTATTTTTTTTGATTTTATGTTATGTTATAATTGTTTCCGTCTGTTTACCTTCTTCGTTGCAAACAGCAACACGGAATACACGATGTCTTGGACCATTCTGGTCATTTTGACTTAGATACATTCTCAAATGACATTTCTATATGGTAATCTTGCAAGAAAACTAAAGAAAATTATGATTATGGTATGAAAAATCTTATCATATTTTTCTCTCGGTAAACTATACATACAGTCATGACTGGAGTTACATCAAGACAATAGCCAAAGTAACACGCAGTTCGCATGTAGATCAGCTGTTGTTTGGCCGCTAGCATGGTTGTTTAGCTGTACAACACTGTTACTTTTTAAGGCTTTGCATAGAATTTTTACTTGCATTTCCTATTCTCTTTCCTATAAAAAATATGAAATTTTTATGTGAACTAATAATTAATACTATATGATATTGAATCGACATGTGGAATTATATCCTAAGCTATGAATTGGTGTCATTAAAGTTCGATATTACATTTTAACAGGTAAAATATTATAACACCAAGACAACAATGAGATTTATTTTGTAGCTAACTTCTCACTCTCTTGTTGACTACCATGCACTTTTAACTTGGTTGTAGATACTTTCTTGAATTTGAGTTTAAATATGCATATATACCTTTTCAAAATTAAATATTAGATATGCCTTTTAATATATAAAGGATAAAATCCCATCATAGCTAGGATTAAGGATGTATTAAGTTATCCGTGTATTTATGAATGGATATTTTCTCCAAGATGGATACTTTTAGTCATAGAATTTTTTTAGATCTAACAAGTAAAATAAGTAGGATGATGTAGCTCAACGTAGCATCTCTATAGCATATACAGTGTGATGAGATCTAACACTATCGACTAGATACTTACACTAAATATATATAATCAGGTGTTGTAACTTTTTAATAAATATTTGAACTGCAACCTTCCTTGGAATGTTTTAGTAAACCGAGTTTAGGGATATATGTATATCTTTTGTATTTCTTACTAATTAAAAATGTATATATTTTCTAGTTATTTTTTGTATATTCTACCATGTTGTCATGAAAAATGTATAGATCTGCACACTCAATTTTGTAGTGATCATATATATTTTCTCTGTCTCAAAATAAGGGTCTCAGTTTGTCTAGTTACTGATATATCTATACATATTTCAATGTGCAGATACATTTGTATTTAAAAAAATTAAGTCCCTTTTTATGAGATGGAGTGAGTATTTCATTTTATTACAAGATGAAATCGTAGCAAATCTTTTGGCTCCAAAGCACACTTTAAGCGTTCAACCTAGCTATGCTAATGTATCATATCTATTAATTTTTTCTTGAGCGGACACAGTTCTTCCTACAGACCTAGCTGTAAGCTGGTGCACCGTATATTTTTTCTTAACGGACCCATCAATATATTCCATCCTACCGTGGTTGGCCTTTTAGTGGTTTTTTTTTGAATGGACTTTTTTACTTCCTTGTATTTTGCAAACGTACACGGCCAGCTAGCTAGTATGTAGCTATGTACGTTTTATTTTTTTCAACAGAATTGGCTATTCCCTCAAATATCTACCACTTAATTTTTTTATTTTAATCTACTACGAGGTATTAAATGAAAAGTATGGACACGTTACCTATATACCGTGTCAACCTGTTACGTAATCAATAAATCTTGATTAAATCCTAGCTACAAAATTTATATCTAACAACTAAAATAATTAACATGACGTAGATTAACGCGATGTCTCTATTTTAGATATCTGTATTGTGTTTTTAGTATAGAACTAGCAAGGTGGCCCTCTCAAATGCGAGGGCATCATCTTTGGGTTTTTGAAAAATGATTTTAAATGTATTTATTTTGAGGGAATTAAAGAAATTTAAATAAAACATAAAAAATATCCCAAAGGATGCCACCAGCTTGCGAAAAATCTTCTAAATTTGTGGAAGTATGATTATTTTGGTATTTTTAGAGACATCATATTAATGACCACATGTGTCCTTTGTAAACTACATTTGAGCAATAAATTGAATATTTTTTTACATGATGCTGGATTATTATTCAATGTAAATGTTCACTTTGTCATTCAATATAGTCCAAAATAATAAATTGAATAAATTTACACTATAGTTTAGTTTAAAAAATAATTGTACTTCACATTTTAGAGCCACTTTTACCTGCCACGTTCCAAATATTCTAGCTCGTATTTTACCATGACATAGCCGAAGACACCATCTAATGTCTGTACGACAGACAATGTCTCTCTTTAAATGGACACGTACGATCGATCGATGAGTTACAACATATTGCACCTCTATTGGGCAGATTTAGTTAAATACTTAACGTATAATTAAGCTGATGCTAGCTGATGTCTTTATAACTATCGGTGGCGCACACACAAAAAAACAGGATCCGGTCGATACGAGCTCGCTGGCCAGCGTACGTTCTCCTAGTCCTTAGTAGAGTCCCTCATGTACGTTCTATTTTTTTTTCAATTTTCGGATCATTCTTTATTTTTAAGATCAAAGTAATTACTTGATGATTGTTTCCTTCAATTACTATTATTTATTCTGAGTATGTGACCTTATAGAACGTTCACTATAAAAGATGGTCATTTAGATCTTATTCCAAAATATATTAGAAATTGAAGGACTTAGTTATTCATATTTTAATGCCAAACATGCAATATTTTACCTTAAAACCCATGGCATAGATCGCCACATTTTCCTTTAAACTTGCCCTATAATAAGACTACATGTAGTGAATTTACATACAGTCTTAACTAATAACCTAATTATGTCTTAATTGTTTTTGTGTAATTATTTTTTATGCATCCATAAATAAATTTACACTATAGTTTAATTTAAACAAATAATTTCACTTCAAATTTTAGTGTCACTTTTACCTCCCACGTTCTAAATATTCTAGCTCGTATTTTACCATGACATAGCCGAAGACACCATCTAACGTATGTATGACGGACGCATGTCTCTCTTTAATTGGACACATATGATCGATGAGTTACAACACATTGCACCTTTATTGGGCCGATTTAGTTAAATACTTGAATCATATGTTTAAGCTAATGCTACCTGATGTCCTTACAACCATCGGTGGTGCACATGAAAAAACAACACGATCCGGCCGATACGAGCGTGCTGCCAGCGTACGTTCTCCTAGTCCCTAGTAGAGTCCCTCATCTACACGTTATATATTTTTTCTTTTCTTTTCAATTTTCGGACCACTCTTTATTTTTAAAGACTAGTAAGTTCGCATGTGCAATGCACAAAAATTTATCATTAGATGCATATCTTGATTTTAGTTGCAGCGACATGAGCATGCTAAAAATCATTGCATGAAAATTCTCATACCATAACTCTGTACATCATCTCTAGATAATAAAGGATTCCATGGCCCTTCCCCAAAAGCCTTTCCATGTCAAGATAATCCTCTTCATACAACAGCTCGTTGCAGGTCGTCTGGAAAACTCGAGAAACGACCATTGAGAGATACTTAAGAAAGCAGTACAGAATCCTGAATCTTGTCAACATCAAACTATCAACCAGAAGATTAAGCATCAAAGCGACGGTGAGAGTCTGCACATTCTGAATTAGAACGATTGAGGAGTACCTTAAGAAAACAAAAGGAACAAAAATGTCATATGCAGATGCTTACATGCAGGTGAAATAAAAATTTAATGGAATAAACTATATTATCAATTTCTACAATTTCGCATAGGGAGTAAAGGACAAGCTACTGGATCTTCCTTACATTTCGAAGAAATAATGATCAAAAGCAGTACATATCACAATACGGGAATTTTGGAGTTCCCACTCCGAAAATTCATAAACTTCACATGACAACAGAGAACACCAACGCAGTCTAGGTAGACAGAGAACACATCCAGGATCAACATTAACACGAAGAAATAAAACTATCACATCATTTTTCTTTCAGCAGTTTGGATCCTACAGGAATCTGTGAACTCCATCAGGTAACACAATCATGCATCCTTTCTCTTTAGAACACGGGATGAAAGAAAAGAAAGGCATTCATGTAAGCAGAACAAGTATTTATAAATGGCAAGAACAGGGTAAGGTAACATCAGGCAATGTATGTATATTGAATATGGAGAACCCCTGGGTACATGCTGAATATGGAGAACCCCTGAGTATATGACTACATGGAAGCAATAGCGAAGATGAAAAATAGTGTTGAATAGATTACCTGAATGGCTGAATGACATGAACACTCGCAAACCAGGCATATAAGTGTTTTTTTTTGGATCAAGGCATATAAGTGTTGATGATCTTGCACGTCTTAACTATTTCCAGGAGCATCACTAAGAAGTAGGAGGCGGCCTAGTAAGCATGTGATACGCAGCTCAGAGAAGCTGCTTACCGCCATTAATATATGGCCCAGCTGCATTACGCAAGAAGTGCGTCGCATAAGAGGCGCCCGGCGGCGTCACCCATCGTTAATACTCGGGACGGTAAAGCCAAGGCGACGACGCAGGCGCACACAATTGATGAAGGCGCACACAATTTAACGGTGGAGAGGACGGGTCGAAGAGGTCGGCCTTGGCAGATGTATCGGCGAGAAGGTCGTAGAGAGTTACCGACGGTGGCATGGAAGTAGGAGGCGTGAGAGGCGTCCGACGGGGTGAGGGCGGTGGGAATCGGGATCAAGGGCGTCTGGTCTTCCAGAGCGGCCGAATCCGACGATATCGCACGGTGCTATGTGCCACCTCCTCGGCCTACTCGCTGATCGCCGCCGCCCTCTCATACGCGCTTGTCGCCGTCTTTTGCGCACAGTTTTCTCTGCCGCATGCGTGAGATGGAGGAGAGGAGGTGGGAGGGACGGAAGAGAGGATCAGGAGCAGAGTAGTTCTCGACGGCCGCGTTATGTAACAGAAAGGTTGCGCGAGAGGAGGAGAAATAAGTGAAGACGGTTTCCACATTAATTGGTATATAATTAAGTTTCCAAATAAATGGTAGTGCTTAATGTTTCCGAATCAATTTGGTGAAGGGCGAGCTAAACCGAGGACGTGTATCTTTAAAAGGTTTGGCAGAACATAGTCTGCCGGGTTGACAGGGAAGATCTGGATCGCTAATCCGAGAATCACACAATTGACGTAATCAAGTCCGTACGATTTCGTTAACTGCCCATGATCCAAGGACGTTGGTTGATCCGTGTACAGTTCTTTGGGTGGATCTAGAAAAGTTTAAGTTTGCTCTTTTATAAGTAGCGTAGATAAAATAGGTTGTGTCCAAACAGGTCACGGTACATATAAATCAGACTATATATTTGTATGTACGTAACACTTACATCTTTTAATCTCAACCTTTAATTATAGATCTAACTGTCTAAATAATTCAGATGATGTGGATTAACGTGATGCCTCTATTTTAGACCTCCGTATTGTGCTTTTAGTATATAGTAGATATAATAGAATAGATAGATGCTCAAGAATCCATAGAACACCTCTTTACTTGTCTTTTGGCGGGATTGATTTGGAGAGTTGTTCATTTTAATTTTAACATCACTCCACTGGATAATATAACTAGCATGTTTGGAAACTGGCTAAATGGTATTGAAAATAAAGTTAAATCTTGAATCGTGTGGGAGTTTATGCGATAGATTGGGCAAATTAGAATTGTGAATGCTTTTAACAAGACTACTATTCAAAATTCGTTGCAGGTGATCTACAGAGCTACCTACTGGATCCACATGTGGTCATTTCGACTTTCCATAAACCAGCGGGAATATTCAGATACTGAATATAATGGTTGATGGCGCTCGTACGAGCTATCTTCAACAAGGGTTGGTTGGTGACAACCCATTAGAATACAAGATATATAGAGGCTTTTTGTATGGTATTTTCCTCTAGTTGATTCATATGGCGACTTTGGGTGACCCATGGTTTGTATTATTTTTTAAGGTTGAACCCAAACTAAAACTATACAATAAAGGGCTATGTTCATCACTTTGATACAGAGACGGAGCGTTGTTTCCCTTTCGAAAACAATGCATTACTTCTTAGAGGTTGTATCTATATTTGTGTCTGGGCTCAGACATGCATGTGATTGGGTGAGCCATTTTTTTTTGCCTTTTTTGAGAATTAACAGTGGGAGAGCTTCTCACTGCATTTTTATTTAGTTTACGGTTGCATATGTACAGAGTGCTTTACATGCACATTACAAAGGGTTTTAAAAAAATAAAAAAGAGTTAAGGTTGTGCATCAACCAATATTTGAAAGCTTGAGGCATATTTGTTCTTGACTCTATAGCTAATTAACTAGAGCCAGTTTGTGCAAAAAATATAGCCTTCCAACCATCAAAATATGACACCCGATGCTTGAAGATTTTATTATTTCTTGAGATCCATAGTCCTGAGGACAAAATGATGATTTCCATGAAAAAAGGGACTTTTGGTTAATCTTTAAGATATGCAAAAGCTTCCATAATGAGATATTTCTTGTTCTTTAGGGGCAAATATGATTCCAACACACTAGTGGGCCAAAGAGGACGTCCAAAATAGATGAATAAGGGTCTCATCTTGATTGCATTGTAATGTGGCACACTTATGTGTCTAAAGGTGAAAATTCTTTCTCATCAACAAGTTTATGGTATTTAATATTTTAAGCAATAATAATGTGGCACAATTTTTCCGCCTATGATTATCACCCTCTTTCATTAGCATTTTGCCTATGATACCACGTTAAGATACAATCATTAGAGAAGGCCTCACCTAGATGCAACTCATGTGTAACTCATAGTTCAGCAAGAATCACAAAGAAAATTTAATGGTTTGGATATTTTTCTTCTCATTTACAACTTACAACCTATGTGTAATTGGATATATTTTAAGTGCAACTAGGAAATCTCTAGTCCCATTTATAACTAATGTGCAATTCACTGGACAACATAAATCACGATACAATCCAACAACTGAGTTTTGTTAATTCTCGGTAAATTTAAACTAGCGATACTTTTTTTACTTACATATAGTTACATACCGATGAGGAGTGGATAAAAACAAACTATAAATACACGGTTCTCTTGAACATGCACGCATCTCATCTTTTCTTCATGCAAAGCAGGTGTAAAGTTGAGAGATGCTACAACGTATCACCTGCGTGATGTGTAACACCCATGCCACCCTTGGCAACAGATAGAGCTCAACATCGTGGAGCATGGGCAGCAAGACACACTAGAAGCTCGGTCGGTTAGTGCAAGGGCTATATTCAGAGGACACGAAAGGGAAGAGTTTGACGGTCTAGTGGGCATGATGTGCTATGCTCTCTGGAAGAACAAGAAAACTTGGGTGTTCAATGAGGTGCACCAGCAACATAGCCCAATCAGCATAGGCATGGCAGCATTTAGTGGCGGAAGAATACAACCTCCTCAGAGGTTTTGGTAGGGAAGCAGGAGGAGCACGCCATGTCATGACGCGCAAGAGAGTAGCTTTTTAGTTTTTCTTTTCTTAGAGTTTCCTGATCCGTCTTTGGAACTTGATCAGTTCTTGTAAATATACTTTCTGCCTTCTGTAATTAAGGTACACATTCACGTTCTATTGAAAAAAAAACCCACCCAGACCATCCTATGGCCGGGCCTGTTACCGATGGAAGCTCTCTAGGATCTCTAGACTAGCCTGACAGACAACTATTAGTTTTTTTTTGTACTTTGTCGTCACTCGTGCGTACCCAGAAAGAACTTCCCGGTCAGTCACTGATGGCGCGGTGATGATGGTGCCAGAAAACTTGTTGGCGTGTAGTTGATGAAGTAAATGACCGGCCAGTTGGAAACCCCAAGAGAAGGTTTGATGAATATAGCAGCAAGTTTTCCCTCAGTTACGAAACCAAGGTATGTCAATCCAGTAGGAAAAGCCAAACTCCAGAAGATGATGCTTGCTAGCTGCGTGACACCCCAACAAGGGCGCCGTTAACGATTTCTTGTTAGCGCGTCTTCAACCAGTAGCAACGTGGAACCTGCACACAATACAACCAAATACTTTGTTCCGAACTTACGATGAGGTTGTCAATCTCACTAGTTTGCTTGAAACAAAGGGTATGAGTGTATCGAGTGGAAAGTGATAATAGTATACGAGTAAAGTAAACAGTACGAGTAAAGTAAATATGTGATAGCAATATAATGGAAATAGGACCGAGGTTCACAGTTCACTAGTGGTGTCTCTCCATAAGATAAAATAACACATGCTGGGTAAACAAATTACAGTTGGGCAATTGATAGAATAAAGACAACGTGCATATGTCGAGAGGATTACTATGAGATTTACTCTGGGCATTACAACAAAATACATAGACCGTCATCCAACTGCATCTATGACTAATAATCCACTTGTGGCGAATCAATCCGAGAACTCCACAAGTATTAAGTTGCGAACAACAGATAACTGCATTAAGCAAAGTGTGTAATGTAAACAAAGCATATGCCCTTGAGCATATGAATGTTGTTTTCTCCCTAGTGGCAACATCATATCTACAACCTTAGAGGTTTCTGTCACTCCCCCAGATTAAATAGAGGCATGAACCCACTATCGAGCATAAATACCCCCTCTTGGAGTCACTAGCAACTACTCGGCCAAGATAGCTACTAACAACGGAGAGCATGCAAGATCATAAACAACATAGAGATAACATAAGATAATATTCAGCACATCAACTCAATCATAACACCAATATTCATCGGATCCCAACAAACACAATATATAGAATTACATAACGGTGATCTCGATCATGTAAGGCAGTGATACGTCTCAAACGTATCTATAATTTTTGATGCTCCATGCTTATTTTTACACCATTTACCCGATGTTTCGTTACACTTCATGGCACTTTTATGCATTTTCCGGAACTAACCTATTAACAAGTCGCCATAGTGCCAGTTCCCTGTTTTCTGCTGTTTTTGTGTTTCAGAAAAGCTACACAGGAAATATTCTTGAAATTGGACGAAACAAGTTCCAGAAGTCTTATTTTTTCCGAAAGCTTCCCGAAGACCGAAAGAGAGCCGGAGGGGGTCCAGAGGCCGCCCTCACACATAGGTGGCGCGGCCCAGGCCCTGGTCACGCCACCCTGGTGTGAGGAGCCCCTGGCTGCCCCCTGACGACGCCCCTTCGCCTATAAGAAGCCTCGGGACGGAAAACCCAAGGGGAGTCAACGAAATTTCCAGAACAGTTCCGAAGCACTGCCGCCATCGAAGACAAATTTCGGGGGACAAAAGTCTCTATTCCGGCACCCTGCCGGACGGGGAAGTGCCCCTGATACATAAAAAACGTATCTACTTTCCCGAATACTTTTGCTATTGTTTCTCGTCTAATTTGTGTGTTTTGAATACAACTAACACGGACTGACGCTGTTTTCAGCAGAATTGCTCTGGTGTCTCGTTTTTGTGCAGAAATCCAACTTTCAGCAAAAATTTGGGAAAAATCATGAAAAATCCTATTTCACCAGAAGACCCACGGAGCCAGAAGACAGGAGGGAGAAGAGGCTCGAGGGGCCGTCACGCATAGGTGGCGCGGCCCAGCCCTAGCCGCGCCACCCTGGCGTGAGGGGGGCCCAGCACCCCTCTCGGCCTCCCCTCTCGCGTACATATACCCCCTGATGACATAATATCAAAGAGACGGCGTTTTTCCCAGATAGACTTCCGCTGCGCCGCCGCCATCAGAAACCGCGATTCGGAACCAGAAACTCCGTTCTGGCACCCTGCCGGGATGGGGATTCGGAGGAGATCTTCATCACCATCATCACTGACGCTCCTCCATCGACCATCCATGATTCCCCCATCCATGTGTGAGTAATTCCCCCGCTGTAGGTGAGGGGATGGTAGGGATTGGATGAGATTGTTCATGTAATTTGATATGAGATTGATAGGGCATAGTGCCTAGTATCTTTATTTAGTGCCTATGACATTGTTGCAACTTGTTGTGCTTAATGCTTGTCACTTTGGGCCCGAGTGCCATGATTTCAGATCTGAACATGTTATTATTTCTATGATGATACTTGTTGTTTATGGTCTTACCTACAAGTTGTATACACATATTGTTGTCCGGAACCCGAGGCCCCAAAGTGACAGAAATTGGGATAACCGGAGGGGGTGGCTATGATGTGAGGATCACATGTGTTCACCGAGTGCTAATGCTTTGCTCCGGTACTCTATTAAAAGGAGTACCTTAATTACCAGTAGTTTCCCTTGAGGCCCTGCTGCAACAGGCTGGTAGGACAAAAGATGTCGTGCAAGTTTCTCCTTGTGAGCACGTACGACTATATACGGAACACATGCCTATGATTGTTTGTACTAGGATGCTTTATCATTATTTATCTGCAATGCCCATATCTCATTGATTTCATGAATTATCTTATCCATGCAACGCCCGCAATCCATCCCTATGCCTACAGTATTTGATCCTACTGTTTACAACTGTTACTATTACTGCTGCTATTTTACTACTACTGTTACTGTTTTGCTACTGTCACCACTATAAAACTGTTGCTACTGATAAACCACTGCGAGCAAGACTGTTTCCAGGTGCAGCTGAATTGACAACTCATCTGTTAAGGCTTACATATATTCTTTGGCTCCCCTTGTGTCGAATCAATAAATTTGGATAATACTTCCCTCGAAGACTGTTGCGATCCCCTATACTTGTGGGTCATCAAGACTATTTTCTGGCGCCGTTGCTGGGGAGCATAGCTTTATTTGTAAGTTCACTTGGTATTCATATTGTTCGTTGCAATCCTTTCATCATGGGTAAACCTTGTGATGGAAAAGTTCCTATATTGCCATCTACTACAAGAAGAGGTACGACTCTCAACACCTCTGTTGCTCTTGATTCGCCATCTGTTATGAGTAAGTTGCTTACACCACCACACCCACACGCTACTGCTACTACTTCTGCTGAGATTGAAAATGCCACTGATAATTTAAATGATGCTTCTACTGTGCTTGATGAGAGTGGTTCACTAGATTCCTTTTTAGATGCTACTATTGCTAGAGCTAAGTTGGAAAACACCACTGTTACACCTGTTAGTTCACCTGAGTCTAGGGAATGTCCTGGTGATGATTATGATGATGACGCTTACATTGAGCTTAATGATGATTTTATTGCAGAAGCACGTGCTGCTCGTAATGCAGGTAATGTTAAAGAACTTCTTGCCAGACGTTCTGTTAGATATAATTTGTCTCCTGATCCTAAGTTTGCTGCTTCTCCCATAAATATTAGAGACAAGGATTATGATTTCTCTTTGGATTTATCTTACATATCTATTGTTGAGAAAACTCCTTTTTGTGGTACTAAAGATGAGAGTGCTATGGAGCACATGAATGAGCTTTCTACTTTGAGTAATTTGTTTTCTGATGATATTAAGCTCCGCACTTATTTTGTTGCTAAGATTTTTCCTTTCTCGTTGAAAGATGCTGCTAAAACTTGGTTTAATAGCTTGTCTCCTGGATCTCTTACTAGTCCTATTGCTTTGGTTAATGCTTTCTTTCAGAAATATTTTCCCGCTAGTGCTCAACACGCTGCTGTGCAGAAAATCTTTGATTTTGAACAGGGAAAAGGAGAGATACTGCCTGAATCTTGGACAAGGTTTTGTTCTTTAATTAGAGCTTTGCCTAAAGAACCATTGCCTAAAAATGAACTCCTTGACATATTTTATAATGGACTAACGGATGAATCTAAGTCATATTTGGATAGTTGTGCTGGTTGTGTTTTCAGGGAAAGAACTCCGGCTGAAGCTGAAGAATTAATGGCTAAAATAAGCCAGAATCATGATGATTGGACTTTAGTTGAGCCAACACCAGCACCAACCCCTACGCCATCTACAGAGCCTACGCCGAAGAAGAGAGGGATGATTGAATTAAATGATGAAGTGATGAAGGAAGCTAAGAAATCTCTTAAGGAGAAAGGTATTAAGGCCGAAGATGTTAAAAATTTACCTCCTATTGAAGAATTATGTAAGCCGATCCCTCACTCATCTACTATTGAGGTACACTCTCTCCAACGATTTGATAAAAGAGATATTCCTTATTCTAAACCTCCTGATCAATGCTTAGATGAGTTTGATAACTTTATTGTTAAGCAAGAAAATTTTAATAGAATGGTGCATAATCATTTGTTGGAAAATTCTAGAGCTATTAATAAGTTGCAGGATATTGTGGAAAGAACCGCCAATGATGTGAAGATACTTGCTAAACATTTTCAAATGGTTCAAACACAAATTGATCAGCTTACCAAGGTGCAAAAAGACTTGCTAGTTAATGCTGCAAGAGAGAAGCAAGCATGTGAAATACGCACAAGAAGTGGTGCTGCTACTCAAGACCCATTATATCCTGAAGGACATCCTAAGAGGGTTGAGCAAGATTCTCAATGCACTTCAAGTGATGATATTCCTTCCAAGAAGAAGAAGAAGAAGCATGAAACAACCGCAGAATCCTCTAATGCAGGTAAAGATCCTAACAGTGTTTCTATTTCTGATGCTGAAACTGAACCAGGAGATACTTCTGATAAAGAAGAAGTTGAAGAGGAACCGGAGAAGATTGATAAGAATGCAAAGTACACCAAAGAAGACTTCACTGCCAACAAGCATGGTAAAGAGAGGGAACCTTGGGTACAGAAACCAATGCCTTTTCCTAGTAAGAAACACAAGTCTAAGGAAGAAGAACACTACAACAGGTTTTGTGAATGGATGAGACCTTTATTTTTGCAAATTCCTTTGACTGATGCTATTAGAATGCCTCCTTATGCAAAGTACATGAAAGATATTGTCACTAACAAAAGGAAAATTCCTAGTGAGGAAATTTCCACTTTACTTGCTAACTATTCTTTTGATGGTAAAGTTCCAGAGAAGCTTGGAGATCCAGGTATACCTACTATTCCTTGCTCCATTAAAAATAACTATGTTAGAACTGCTTTATGTGATTTGGGAGCTGGAGTTAGTGTCATGCCTTTTTCTCTTTATAAGAGACTTGATCTAGAAAAATTAGTATCAACTGATATATCTTTGCAGATGGCTGATAAGTCTACTACTATTCCTATTGGTATATGTGAAAATGTTCCTGTTCAAGTTGCTAACAGTTGTTTAATATTAACTGATTTTGTTGTGTTGGAAATGCCTGAAGATTATAATATGTCTATTATTCTTGGAAGACCTTTTCTAAACACTGCAGGTGCTGTTATTAATTGCAATCAAGGAAAAGTTACTTTTAATGTTAATGACAAAGAATATACGGTTTATTTTCCCAAGAAGATTGATAGGAAGAATGCTCTAAGTTCAATCAAGCGTGTTGAGACCATCAAAGTTGGTCAAATTATTTGCTCAGAGCGAAAGCCCAAGGAAGAATATCAAATTGTTATGGTTGGGGCTATACCTATCAAAGTTGAGGTAACATAAGCATTAAGTGAAGTGCAAAGTTTTGCCTCATATAAAGTTAGTTTTTCTAACAAGACTTGATCAACCTTGTTAACAAAGAGATTTTATATGAACGAAACTTCGTTTTCACCGCATCCACTCCACCTCACTTGTATTTACTTTCATCAAATTTTGTTCCTTCAGTTAAGTTGCTTGATTAAGAGTATCTCAGAGCTACTGCATGCTTAGTTTTGATTTGCTTGAAATCTTTTCATCCTCGTTTTTCTGAGTTTTATCGATATGCCAATTTCTGAAAAATCCTCGAAAATAAAGTTTCTCGAAAAATTCCAAAAAATTCTTTATAAATTTTTATGTCAAAAATGGGGCAGAGAGACACCTGGGAGGCACCAGGTGGGGCAGCCACGCCACCTCACACACAGGTGGCGCGGCCCAGCCCTGGCCGCGCCACCCAGGTGTGAGAGGGCCCCACCAGGCCCCTCACTCATCTCTTCTTCCCCAGCTCTTTCTCTCTCCCAAAAACAATGACACACTCAGCTCAAACTCGAGTTCTTGCTGTTCTTCACCTGGATTTTTCGATCTCCTTGTTCAGCCCAACATTTCTGCTGAAATTTGGATCATTTGCTCTCCGGTACGTGACTCCTCCATTTGTTCAAGTAGATTTTCTTTTGGTAAAGTATTTCTTGAGTATTTTAGCATTGTAGGTGACAGTATAAATGAGTATGCATGTTTGTTCTCTTGCTTAGAATTGTTATTTTGATGCATGATAGCTCTCTAGTAACCCACCATAGTAGTTTCCTGCACCTGCTTGTCGTAAAATCACTTTTTATGAGGTTTGTCAAAAATTTCAGAAATGGAGGAGAATGCATATCAACTCTCTCAACATGAACTAGAAGTGCATGATGTTATGAGAGTTCACCGTGAAGAGAAGGTTTTCTCCTCACACTATCCATGCTCAGCATTCATGAGTGCTGCTGGAATTCTGCAGGATTTTCAAACCTTACTTTCTAATGCAGGATTAGAATATTTTGTTGAGGGTGAACCTCCCCAATATGTTAAACTAACAATGTCTGTGGTGCAGGATTTCAGATTTAGTTGGTCCACTTCTAACCCCATGGTTCACTACAAAATCTATAATAAATCTGTGGACTTACCTCTTGATGTTTTCTATACAGCTATTAGAGTACCACAGTGGGGATCGCTCGAGATGATAAGAGGGCAACCTAGGCAATTGTTAGAACTATACGAGGAGATTTGTCAAGAAAGAAGCTTCATAGGAGAGGGTGGTAAAAATCGAAACATTCATTTCCCATCCATTCGATATTTTGCCTTCTTCATTACCAAATGTGTTCTTGCTAGGAAATCTGCAAGTAAATTGTCTCTCCATGATCTAGCTTTTATTGCTGCTGCTTTAAGGCGTGATAGAACTTACAATTTGGGTGCCTTAATAGCTTTCCATCTTGATATTAACCGTGAGAAAGGGGGAATCTGTGGAGGACTTATAGCTTCACGCCTGTTAGCTTTTCATGGTGTAGTGCCTCATTTTCGAGATCTGCAGTTCCCCGAGGAGAAACTTGGTCTTGATTCTATGATTCAACATAAGTTTATTTCTCCTCCTGCTAGTTTGATTAATTTAACATTTGAGCTAACCTTTTTCAAGAAGACTACCTGGAGGGTAGTAAAGACTGAACGATCAATCTGTTTGCCTGCACCTCTTTTGTTTAACCTTGATCGCAGGAATGGATGGTCGCTTACGGAAGATGAGCTTGATGCGTACGTGGAGGAGCACCCGCCGCCTGTACATGATGAGGAGGGCGCCGAAGAGTCGGGGCAGCCCTCCAACATTGCGAACTTCCCATATGAGCAACCTTATTATGATTGTGCGCCATCAGCTTCATCTTCACGAGAGCCCCGGTACGATTACATCTATGATGACCCACCAGCCTCGGGCAGCTATCAAAGTCAAAATTGATCTCCACTTAGGCCAAAAGCCTAAGCTTGGGGGGAGGTACGCCGACGATTCACTCATCTACATATCATATTTTATCGGTTCTTTGTATATCCATGTTTTGCTTTCTTTAATGTTCTCATTCTTATTTCCACTTTTCCAAAACACAAAAAGACCAAAAATATTTCCGTTGTTTCTCTTTGTTTGGTTCTTTAGTTTTCTACCTTTGGTTTGCTTTACTTGCTATTTTCGGTTTGCTTCTTGAAAAATCCAAAAATATTTTGCTTTGTTTGCTATTTCCTTCTGTTTTTGTTTCAAAAATCGAAAACCACAAAAATATTTGTTGTTCTTCTTCGGTTTTGTAAAGTTTGTTGCAGAGTTCAGTCTCCCGTTACTCCATTGGAGCTTGGTATTCACTTTATATTATTCAAGCCACACAAGTGAAGAGCAATAATGACGACATACGACAATCTGAGATGTGGTAAGAGGCTGGTATGAACTCTATTTGTTTTCATTTTTGTACATATACTCATCTATGTGGACATGCTTAGTCAGTTCATGTAAGGTATATGTTATCTAATGGATGCTTTGTAGTTCTTGCTCTCATATGATTAGTTTCAATTTACTATTAGCCTGTAGCATGTCATGTAGACGCTTGTATGCATTGTTTTATTATAATATGGTATGATATTGTGGTATCCACCTCTGAAAGCTTCATTTGAATCGACTTGGCACATGCTCAAGCATGCATATGACTGAACAAAAAGTTAATTAAGCCTCGATGATCTAAATTGCCTTAGAGTTCTTGTATCATTTTTATGCCTATATTAATTTTGTTTTGTCGCAAGCATGATTTTGACAGTTATTGCTCTCTCGATTGTCACTTCCCAGTCTTTTGCTAGCCTTCACTTGTACTGAGTATGAGCTCTACTCGTGCATCCAATTACCAAAAACCAAGTCTTCCAAAGAGTCCACTATAAATTCCTATGCATGGTATTTGTAAGCCATTCCAAGTAAATTTTCATGTGCTACCTTTCAAAACTTTCAACTACTTCTCATTTTGTGCCACTGTTTTTAGCTCATGGGGACGTAGTGGTCGGAATTGCTATCTTCCATATTAAATTAAGTACCCCTCGACTAGGCAGCTTCATCTGCTCGTCATTAATTTTGCAAGGGAGCTGGTCAGACCATTATAATCTTAATTCTAAAAGAAAGAAAAAAGGCACTCCTCCAAAGGAATGTGAAAGTTGGTGGGCACCCGATGGAATCAGTTAGCCATGGTTTGAGAAAGGAAAAAGGTGGGGAGGAGTGCCAAAGCTTTATAAAAGAGCACCAATGTGCCAAATTTCAAAGAACTCGGAACCGCTCTCACTTGTTTATTATGGAAGATAGTAAGTCCCCATTGCTAGTCGTTGACATAGAACAACCACCTCTCAAAATAAATTTTTATCTCTGTTTTACAAATGAAAAGCTCTAGCACATGTTAAATCACTACTTCCCTCTGCGAAGGGCCATTCGTTTACTTTTATGTTGAGTCTTCATCTTCTAACTTTAAAGCACTTCTTGAGAGCATAGCTGTTATTCTTAGTGTAATGTGCTTGTCCCAGAACACGGTTAATTGTGGTATAACTTTGATGCTTGTATCTTTGATATTTCTACTTCTAGTCTTCCCTTGGACTTCAGAGGTGCCTCAGCATTTATGTTTTGCTCTACAAATAAAGGCAAGATGGATACTACTCTTTCATATCATTTATGCATATTACAATCTTGAAGTTTCTCATGCACATGTTACTTGTTATTAGTGCATTGGCACTCTTTCATAGCTTGCTTGACTATGAGGTGACATTAGTTGCATATCTCTTATTATGAATTGCCTGAGTACTTGATCACATAGTTAGTATATATACATCATATGAATAAATGTGTTCGTGAAAGTTTCTTTTATCGCTCTCAGTTGTTAACTGGATTGCTTGAGGACAAGCAAATAGCTAAGCTTGGGGGAGTTGATACGTCCAAAACGTATCTACTTTCCCGAACACTTTTGCTATTGTTTCTCCTCTAATTTGTGTGTTTTGAATACAACTAACATGGACTGACTCTGTTTTCAGCAGAATTGCTCTGGTGTCTCGTTTTTGTGCAGAAATCCAACTTTCAGTAAAAATTCGGGAAAAATCATGAAAAATCCTATTTCACCAGAAGACCAACGGAGCCAGAAGATAGGAGGGAGAAGAGGCTCGAGGGGCCGTCACACATAGGTGGCGCGGCCTAGCCCTGGCCGCGCCACCCTGGCGTGAGGGGGGCCCAGCACCCCTCTCGGCCTCCCCTCTCGCGTACATATACCCCCTGACGACATAATATCAGAGAGACGGCGTTTTTCCCAGATAGACTTCTGCTGCGCCTCCGCCATCAGAAACCGCGATTCGGAACCAGAAACTCTGTTCTGGCATCCTGCCGGGACGGGGATTCAGAGGAGATCTTCATCACCATCATCACCGACGCTCCTCCATCGACCATCCATGATTCCCCCATCCATGTGTGAGTAATTCCCCCGCTGTAGGTGAGGGGATGGTAGGGATTGGATGAGATTGTTTATGTAATTTGATATGAGATTGATAGGGCATAGTGCCTAGTATCTTTATTTAGTGCCTATGACATTGTTGCAACTTGTTGTGCTTAATACTTGTCACATTGGGCCCGAGTGCCATGATTTCAGATCTGAATATGTTATTATTTCTATGATGATACTTGTTGTTTATGGTCTTACCTACAAGTTGAATACACATATTGTTGTCTGGAACCCGAGGCCCCAAAGTGATAGAAATTGGGATAACCGGAGGAGATGGCTATGATGTGAGGATCACATGTGTTCACCGAGTGCTAATGCTTTGCTCCGGTACTCTATTAAAAGGAGTACCTTAATTACCAGTAGTTT